>CM071720.1:15473431-15485225 GCA_036630335.1 Physaria fendleri | reverse complement strand
GCGTAAACTTATCACCGATCGGATTAGTTTCCACCATTCACAAACGATACACACAGATTTTGATTAAGCGGAAAAGACTGAGATAAGAAAGACGGAAGATTAAGAAAAAGACAACTTTTTGGTGGTGAAACAGAGGAAGAGGTGATAGAAAAAAAGATTTGATTTTTGTTGGAGAAGAATGAATGTGATGAGCTAAGAGGCGAAGGGGTATTTATGTATATAAGTAAGCCAGTTAGGTTAGGGTATCGCTTTTTTTTTTTTGTTTGTGGAATTTGCGAAATTTGGGGATTTTTTCGGTGTTTATTGTTTCATTAACCTTTTTTGGTGCTTTTGGAAACGTTCCTTTTGAAAAAAATAACGTGTTTTATTTTGTTCCATGTAAAGAGATATTATATTTATTTTTGATAGATTCTGAATAATTAATGAATGGAGATATGTATTTTAAATATTTAAGAAAAAAATCTGTAAATTAACCAAAAAAAAATCTGTATTATGAATGATATAACAAATTTGTGATATATGAAGGGTAAAAAATTGTCAAAAAATTAATTAGATAAGATCGAATTTATTGTTATACAGCTAAAAATAACATTAGGGAAAGTTTAAAGGATGAATGGTAAAAGACCTTGGGTTTGACAGCCAGAGGTCGCCGCTTCGACGCCCTCCTGTGGCCACTGGTAGAATTTAACATCCGGACTATGTCAGCGGGCGGGGACCAACCTGGGGCCTTCGGGTAAACTCAGGGCGGATAGTCGGGGAGCACACCAAATGGTGTGGGCCCCGGAACCTCGTGCATATGCAAAAAAAAAAGTTTAAAAGATGAAAATATTTTAGAATTTATTTGTTGATTTTACTTTCTAGATACAATTACTTGAAAATAAGATGGATACATGTATTAGCAGGATACTTAATAGTTAAAAAATTCAAAAAATTAAATTAAATTTCAAGATAATATCGAATCTACTATTATACAGCTAAAAAAATAATAAGATAAGGGTAAGTTTGAAAGGAATATAATATTTGAATTTTTATGTATTGAATTTACTAAAAATAGATAAAATTCACTTTGAAAGATGGACACATGTATTAGAAGGATACTAATCAGTTACAAGATCTCCAAAAAATAAAATTCAAGATAAGTTCGAATTTATTATAAGCCGGATATTAATTGTTTATAAATATATTTAAATTTATATTTTGTTGATATAAATGTTAAAAATATCATTTAAAAAGCTAATTGAGAAGAAACGCATTAGGCAAATGAATTATAACTTTATAGATTTTTTATAGATTTTTTTTGTCAACTAAAATCCTTTTTTTTTTGACGTTTATAAATGTATAGGTCATTAGAACTGCATTATTTAATTAGATTGGCATAAATTGATATGTGAATAATCTATAAAGAAGGTATATATCTCACTAAAATTAATCACAAAAAGATATGTTGTATACTGATATTTAGAAAATAAAAACAAAAGCAAAAACAAACAAAACATGTTCAAGATTTTAATTGCTGTCTGCTATATAAGAAGATGAAGTTGATTTAGATTGGGACTCTTATGAAAGTGATAAAAAAAAAAGTAGTAAACGGTCGGTATAGAAGTTGAGCAACATGATAAGTAAACAACTATTCATATCATGTGTTGGACCATTGTCCTGATCCTTGCCGCTTTTAGATTCCACCGATCCAGAAACCAAACCTCCCCCAATATTAAACTTTGAGAAGTTACACGTTTCTTCTACTTCTGGACTTAAGAAGTTTAAATATTTTTTAGGTACACGTAACATATATAACATAGTTAAATAGCATTGTCAACAACTTTATTTGATTCGTGGCATATACCTAGATTTTTGGTTATAATCCGTGGCATGTTTTATGTATGTTTTCACTGTCTTTTAGTTTTTGTAAGCTTTTAAATTCAAATCTTTGGGAGATTAATGTTCAATCTTGTCGTGTTAGGTGGATTTAAATCAAATGAACAATTAAACCTACCCTTTTCTAAACTGAACCAAAAAAGTGGCGTCAAAACAAAATATTAGATTTTAAGTACCTAAAGATACATATAATCGAGTCTAATAATTTGACAAACGCGTTAATTCGGAAAAAAAAAAATGATTAACTAGAAACGGCGGAAGGAAAACTCTATAAAGATATCGTATCTTTTTGCATGCATTGTCAACAACTTTATTTGATTCGTGGCATATACCTAGATTTTTGGTTATAATCCGTGGCATGTTTTATGTATGTTTTCACTGTCTTTTAGTTTTTGTAAGCTTTTAAATTCAAATCTTTGGGAGATTAATGTTCAATCTTGTCGTGTTAGGTGGATTTAAATCAAATGAACAATTAAACCTACCCTTTTCTAAACTGAACCAAAAAAGTGGCGTCAAAACAAAATATTAGATTTTAAGTACCTAAAGATACATATAATCGAGTCTAATAATTTGACAAACGCGTTAATTCGGAAAAAAAAAAATGATTAACTAGAAACGGCGGAAGGAAAACTCTATAAAGATATCGTATCTTTTTGCATCGAGATCTTAATTACCTTTTAAATAGAATAATCAATTCTTCTAATTACACTATATATCTTCAATTTTCTTTATATATATATTTTTAAAAAATTTTCCATTTATACCTCAATATATACTTTTTAAAACATATTTTTTATCAAAAAAATCTAGATCCACCCTGGTTATAAGTAAATGAAATTAATTAGGGAAACAAAATCAGGTGCAGAGCAATATACTGGGCCATGATCTTGAATGGTGCAGAGCCAAAGCTCAGAGTTTATGACTAAAGACAGTGAGAGCTCATGACTATAGGACCAACGACGTGGTCGTAATTTAAAGTTGTAAGAGCAGACAGCTATCCAATCATGACTATAGGACCAACGACGTGGTCGTAATTTAAAGTTGTAAGAGCAGACAGCTATCCAATCTCATCCTCTATGCATTATCATCTCTAAGTCAAAAGACAAGAAGTGGGCATATGGTATAAACCCTATTAATAAAACTAAATAAAACAGGTCATTTAGAAATTGAATAGCATATTCCAAATTAATTTCATCCATACAAAAAAACCTAACGTGACAGCTTTGTATGTTAATGATACAACTATATGTTTTTATAAAAGCTTATGATTTAATTTCAAACGTAAGAATAAGAATAAAACAAATATAATAAGAAACGAATTGTCCTAAATCATTTGACCCAACATGTGTCTGTTCACTTAGCGACTAGCCAGATTCCCCAATTTGATCACGTCCATTGATTTTTAATTATACGCCAACTCTTCTAGATTCAAATGTAGGTCCATTAAATTCAACATGCATCACGTTATTTTTTTTTCCACTTATCCTCTCAGTCTATTTGGTACCAATTTGCTCACATATTATATAATATCTTATGTTTCTAATGGTCAGAAGTACCAATTTCGGCAACTGCACCTATCTTTCTTGTTACTGGTAATGGAGACTTTGCAGGATTTGTGACAACTGTTTGTTACTGGTAATGGAGACTTTGCAGGATTTGTGACAACTGTAATAGATCTTGGTCATACCGTTTATTTGGTGAAGCCGACTGTAGAATAAATAATATAAAACTCTTACACGCTGTAGGAAATCAAAACATTTTTAGGTTGAAACATTAATCCAAAATTATAAACAAAGATTACACAAATCGAAGACAAAATTATTTGCAAAATCTCTATGTACACACAATGTACAAAAAGATTATGTGTACGGTGGACTTGTGAGATTGTGTGTAAAGTAGTCAGTATGTGTAACTTAAGTCATATAAGTAAAATTGATAGACGAAAGTATTTCTTAACAAATCACAAATGTTTTAATGAATTAATTTTATACATATTAATGCTTTACATTGTCATCCTCAATAAAATTAAAATGTGACTAATCAATATATAAGGTTTCTTCAAAGATTTCTCCGTTACCATTATCACGACGCTATAACAAAAGTAAGGAAAGAGAGTGAGAACCGTTAACCAAATTGAAAAATAAAAGTTGTTATAATTTTTATATATATTTTTTTGTCGAATCTTTATATATTGTTCATAGTATTAATATTCAGAAGATGCCAAAACTTATTTTCAATTTTTTTAAAAAAACAAAAACAAAATAAGGAGTAAAATCTAATTGATTATAATTGATTCTTTTTTTATCATCTAAATTTGTGATCACTAACCCAAACCCCGCACAACGTAGCTCTTCAGACCAAGCTGCATCTGTATTCATTATCACTGCTAAGGGGTTGGGATTTACCATCTGTGACCCTCGCTTCTCCTGTCCGGTGGTTTCCGTCGACGAGAGATGCTGCGCATTTTGCCATTCACGAGCTTCCGCTATAGCTTTGATCAAAGTCTCGTGGGCAGTGAAGGATCGTTTCTGAAAAATCAGACAGTTCCTACTTTTCCAAATGAACCACAGTATCCAAGAAGCAATAGTTCCTGTAACAATCCCGTAGGGAGGCAGAGGCTTAAGATTAAGCACTGAGTTCAAATTCACCTCAACATTATCCTCATCAGGTTGAAAATCAGATTCCCAATACATCAGACTCCAGACCTCTTTGGCATAGGGACACAAAAATAACACATGAGACTCGGTTTCTGACTCTCCACATCGAACACAGGTTGGAGACGCTGAGACACCTCTGTGACTTAGGTTAACACCTGTGGATTGGACTACTTTGTTCATCATTTACCATCCAATGATCTTTCCAGATTCTAGTCTTTGAACCATTACCTATTGCCATGACTAGCTTACGCTTAATAACATTACGGCCAATGAGGATACCCCTCCACCCATGAGATGCTATAGAAGGTGCTTCACAACTCAAAAAATCAGCATCAATACAATACTTGCCCTTGAGGATTCGAGATAATAAGCTGTCAGGGTTACGAATAATTCGCCACGCTATTTTACCTAGCAAAGCATCATTGAAATTTTGTATATCTCTAAAACCAAGGCCACCAATGGCTTTAGGTCTTGCTAGTTTCTTCCACGCAACCCATGACATCTTTCTTTTTTCCGAACTGCCGTCCCACCAAAAACGAGTTAGTATAGATTGGATCCTTTTACACAAACTGATGGGCAATTTAAAGCATGACATGGTATAGATGGGGAGAGCTGCTAAAACCGCCTTTAGTAGCACTAGTCTACCCGCAGTAGAAAGGAATTTGGAAGACCAGCTCATTGCTTTTTGCTTAATTCGATCTACTAAGGAGGCAAAAACATCCTTCTTCCTTCTCCCAAAGTTTTCAGGCAAACCTAGATACTTCCCTACCCCTCCTTCCTGAGATATACCTAAGAGACGCTTGCAGAGGGTTTTTGTGGAGGTAGGAGTACAAGCTGAGAATGTTATGGACGACTTGCCGGTGTTAATTTGCTGCCCCGAAGCTCTTCCATAACGTGCTAGGATGCTGTTGAGAGCAGCACAGTTTGCTTCATCGGCACTACAGAAGAACATAGTATCATCCGCAAAAAGAAGGTGGTTCAACCTTGGAGCCCCTCGAGCCACTTTAATGCCCTTTAGATCGCCAGTGAGAGCCGCTTTCCGACAAAGTCCTGAGAGTACCTCCCCACACAGAATAAAAATATAAGGAGAAAGTGGATCGCCTTGACGAATGCCCCGTGATGGTACTAAGTTTCCAATCGCTTCATTGTTCACCAGATAAGAATATGAAACCGAAGAGATACTAAGATAAATCCAGTGAACCCACTTAGGATGAAATCCCAGACGGAGAAAGACATGCTTTATGAAATCCCATTCCAACCTATCGTAGGCTTTACTCATATCGGTCTTGACCGCCATATGACAATATTTCTTTGTATGAAATCCCATTCCAACCTATCGTAGGCTTTACTCATATCGGTCTTGACCGCCATATGACAATATTTCTTTGCTTTGGAATGTTGAAGGAAGTGTAATACCTCATGTGTGATCAAAACATTATCTCCAATAGCTTTCCCAGATATAAAAGCGGACTGATTCTCTGAGACAATCCCATCCAGCAATGGTTTCAGACGATTTGCCAAGATTTTTGAAATAAACTTATACAACACATTGCATAGCGCTATAGGACGGTAGTCCTTGACTTGCTGAGGATTTTGACCTTTAGGGATGAGCCTCACATGAGTATGGTTAAGGGAAGGCTTGAGCTGACCTGTAGTGAAAAAATCTTGAATGCACCGAACCACATCTTTCCCCACAGTGTTCCAGTGAGTGTGGTAAAAACAAGCCGAGAAACCATCTGGTCCCGGCGCCTTATCAGGGTGTGTGTCCTTGACAGCTGCAAAGATCTCATCCGTGGAAGGGATCAGAATGAGAGAAGCATTCATTTCATCAGTGATACACGGTTGTAGAGCTTCCTCTATAACATCAGAAGCACTAAAGCCTTGAGAGGTAAATAGTTGCGCATAAAAGGAGTGAATAACTGCGCCAATATTAGTCTCGCCAAAGTGAGGTAAGCCATCATCATCCTCCATAACCGTGAGTCTGTTTATGGTTGCTCTAGCCTTTGTAATTGCGTGAAAATATTTTGTATTCTTGTCTCCTAGAGCTAACCAAGAAAGTCTGCTTCTCTGTCTCCAAAAATTCTCTTCTTCACAATAAGCCTGCTCAAGCTTTGATTTAATTTCAAGGATAAGGGCTTCATTGGGGATAGTAGCGGAGAGTGCCAGGTCTAAATCCCGTTGAGCTACAGAGATCAGCTTTGAGGAATTCTTTTTTTCTTCTTTGCTCCATTTAATTAGGGCCTCACGACACCCCTTTAATTTCGCTTCTACTGTTAAGGCTGGATACAACCGCCATGTCTTCTCAATAAGATCAAGAACTTCCTTCTTATCTTTAAGTCTCCTATCATAACGAAAGATATTCCTTTTTTCTTGGAGAAACCTAGATAAGTGACAAGAGGACGGTGGTCGGATCCCTCAAACCGTAGATACTCACAACGACTTTCCGGGAAAGTATCTAACCAAGAGCTGTTCACCACAGACCTGTCTAGTCGACAAAAAACTAAGTGTTGTCCACGACTTCCTCTCCACGAAAGAAAGCTGCCTGAGTGTTTAAGGTCCCATAGGTCCATCTGAGACAGGAACGTCCGGAAGGTAGAGAAGGAGGATTCAGGTCTAGGAGGGCCACCCACCTTCTCCGAGTTCTCAGTTATATCGTTAAAATCGCCAGTTAACATCCAAGGAGAGGTCCTATCCTTAGCAAAACTCTCAATACTTGACCACACTTCTTGTCTATTTGCACAAGCAGGTGCACCATATGTAAAAGTGGTAGAGCAGCGTGCATCACAATAACAGATTGAAGCATCTATATAGTTATTTGAAGATGCATTAACAACAAGAGTAACATCAGTTGCCCAAAACAAAGCCAAACCACCTCCACCCACACCATGTGGAGGAACAATAAAGTGAGACGGGAAATCCAGATCTTTAAAAACATCTATTACATAATCTGCGGGATTCTTCGTCTCCATGAGGAAAATTATTGATGGAGATTTCTGTCAGCAAACTTGGCGGCCTGTGAAAATCCGCCACACGCACTGTCCCTTCTGGTTCAATCTCCTCTACCATAGGTATGTGCTCATCGCCAACATGATCATGTGCATTACGACTCAGTGAAGGTTCTGCTCGTGTCTCAGATTGCACCCCATCCGCACTGCTCTGTTGTTGTGTTGTTCTCTGTTTTTTAGTCCTTGATGTAGATGCACCTGTCGTATTCTGCTTTAGCTTCCTTGGAGTACGTCTCTGACGAGGAGGAAGAACTCTTGGAGAACGAGCAACAACCCGGGTTTTACGGCGAGAAGGCTGTGCAGCAGCAGATGGTTGAGGAGGAGGGAAACTTAGCCGAGACGCCAAAGGAGGCCTTCCTCTCTTCTTAGGAACAGGTACCACCGGAGAAGGTTGAGCACTTGTCTCATTTGGAGCAGGTATAGTCTCATCAATAGCTTGAACCTGGACATTGGCAGACTGTTCTTCTTGAGCCTGTGTAATCTCAGCGTGTCTAGCTTCTTCCAGGGCCAACATTCTCTCAGCATTTGCTTGGAGAAGTCCATTGGCTTCACTTTGGATCATTCTGCGTTTACGAACTGCGCTCTCAGTTGGGTCCGAGCAGGAGGTGTACTGAATCATAACCTCTCGAAGCTCCTGCATAATCTCCTCAATTGATCTTAAAGGCTTCAGTGCAGGTTGGGCTACAGCCTGAGACTGTGCCATAGTAGTGGCTACAGGTTGTACTTGTGCCATAGTCATGTCCAGAGGTGGAGGAGGGGGAAGTTCCTTTGCAGCTTCCTGAGTTTTCTGTTTTTCCTTCCATACCATTGTTGGATTAGCAGTAGAAGAATGCTTCATCTTCTTTCTGGTTTGGAAAGAATGCTCTATTCTCTGGTCCATACGGTTCATAAAATTTGAACGTCGATGATGAGTCTCTGAATTACTCGAAGCACAAATCTGCAGAGATGGTGTGGTAAGGCGTTGAGCCACTGGTGTAGAAGACATATTGGGTCCATGAGAGAAGTCCGTGAAGTTTCTCTTATTGTCCCTGATACCACTTAGACGTCTCTGCTCATGTCTGGTTTGATCAGACCTGTGTTCAGCTGGCCATTGCAACTGACGGGAAACTGGTGGAGGAATAGCACGAGTAGTATGGGGAGAAGAAAGCCCACGTCGGTGTCTGGATTGTGCCTGCTGCATCAAGAAAGCCCACGTCGGTGTCTGGATTGTGCCTGCTGCATCTCAGAACTATGTTCTCTTTCAGGTTCAAGCGGCCTGTCCGGACAATGAGAGCTGTCATGCGACAGACGGTTACATCGACGACAATGATTGCGTAGTTTCTCATGCTCCAAAGTGATCAAAACTTCAGCTCCATTAGCAAAATCCACCATCGTTTCTTTAATCAGAGGTAGGAGCCCATTGACTGTGGCTTTAATTCTTGGCAAAGCTCCTGTGATATCGCAGGCTTCGTATCGTCCTATTGCATTACCGATATATTGGAACCCATCTTTGTACAATAATCATGTACCTAGCAAACTGGTGAGGGCAAGTTTCCAGTACGTCCAATAAATCATCTTCATCATCAAACACAAACTTAAAACAGTTGTTTCCCATATCAGAACCCATAGCTCGTCCTCTTTTCTGCCAGCGTTGGCCTAAGACTGGAATGACATTTCCAAGTCTCTGAACCCGAGGATTTGTGAGTCTACCCACTAGAACACGTGTATTACCCTCTTTGGCCTCTGTTTCGTCAATCTCCGGAGCTTTTACTCGTGGACGGTGGTTTTCTATGGGACCTGTAGCTTCCAGCTTCCCTAGCTCTTTCCTTGAGAACCTCCTCGCCATGAATGAAGACTGGTGAGTGAGCAAAGAGTAGCTGAAAAGTATGGTACGCTAGAGTCGCAAAGAGGAAACTGGATTATGCTCTGTTTATCTTTGAAAAAAGATTCAGAGGGCTATTTATAGCTCAACTAAGCACCAAAGCACAAATAACTGAATCTGTGTGGTGGTTAGAGAAATAAATGCCATGGTTGTTCATCCTCTCATAAATGAGGGAGGTATTGTTGGGCTTAAGATATTACAAATCTCCCATGGAGAAGTGTATTCTTAGCCAGTTTAGTCGCCAATGGAGCAAAAGAATTAAAGTTTAGGCGAATTTTCCGGTGAAAAGAGCAGAAACCGGTAAGAAAAATGAAGTTCCGTCGCTCAGAAGGTTATCTCCGGTGTTGACTTTTTACCAAAAGTAGGTGCTGGATCTATGGACCGGTGGACAAAAGGGAGTTTGAAAAAAGGGATTACCAAAAGGAGCAGGAAGTACAAAGATACAACTGTGCTTCGGGAATAGTGCCCGAGAGAGAATTGCTACCAACGTTTTTAATTAAACTATTAATATGGATTATAATTGATTCTAAATCAAGTTTTATCAATTAAATCTATCATTGGTTTAACCATTAGCCCAAAATAGTTAATTTACATTAACCAAAATGGTTAATTGATATATTAACCAAAATGGTTCGACAAAAAATAGTTAATTTACATTAACCAAAATGGTTAATTGATATATTAACCAAAATGGTTCGACAATTAATTTTCATTCCAAATTATTTGACATTTTAATTAGTTTAACCATTAGTCCAAAATGGCGATTCGAGTGATTATTCGATGAATGACAGATTGTGTATAAATAAGACCCTGCATAGTGAAAAGAGTTAACCATAACTCGAGATCTTCCAAGAACCCTTCGTCAAGATAGTAAACCATACTCGAGATCTTCCAAGAAAAAAATGAAAAGCATGAATTCAGAAATAATTCTCGATTCTTCTTGCGACTCTACTCTGTACCACTCACTGTATCCTTCATCGCTTCCCCTATTATGCTTAAACGATATGTTTTTGGGCCTGGAATCTTCATATCTAAATCGCCTAATATTTCACCATATCAGTATCTTACGTTTACCATTTCGTTCTTAATTATTTTCTATTATTTTGATATAATATAATATAGTATCTTACGTTTACCATTTCGTTCTTAATTATTTTCTATTATTTTGATATAAAATAAAAACATAAGAATATTGAGTTTTATTCTATTGAAATTTCCAGGTAAATTTATATAAAGATAACAACTTGTAGTTATAAAATCAGCTTAGCACATTAATTCCAAATATTTAAATGAAACTTCCGATTTATAGGAGGATATAACTTCTTTGTTACAGAGAATACAATAATATTTGGACCAGTGCAACTATGGTTCACATCTATAACAGAAATAAAAAATGTGACAACTGTGGTCGTAAAATGCAAGCCGCTAATTGGAGACGTAATCCAATGCCACAAAGGATTATAGATGTGGCAGATGACATTCTCATCACACAAAGGTATATGAAGACTTTGAATTTTGACAATTGCACTTTTCTTCTTGTTACCGGCGATGAAGATTTTGCAGGACTTATTACAACTTTAATAGATCTTGATCATATTGTTTATTTGGCGAAGCCGACTGTAGAAAAAATAGTAAATCAAAACACTTAGCTTTGCCGAAACATTAAACTGAAATCAGTAGTATGTTGTCTGTTGTTTGTTTTACTTTAGTTTGATGTTTATATCTGAAATGTGTTTAGTTAAACAACATAATAACACTCTATCTTACACCTTCAAAAATTCACAGTTTAAAGATTTTTTTTAAAAACCTCATTTTTAAAAACAAATATATGATTTATAATTAAGATGTTGTTAAAAACAAATATATGATTTATAATTAAGATGTTGATATTTAATAGCTGTTAGTTTACTTAAAGAAATTTGATTTAAAATTTAAATTTTTACTATGGCTTTATTTTATATTTTTGGAACCCGTGACATATCCATATTGCACTTGGTATGGTTATACTGGCTTTGCCGAGGAACAAATACTGATTGGGTCGAACTCGAATGCTTTTGCCGGCGATAATTAGTGGTTAAAACCACAAACATATATAAAGTACAGGGACTAAAAAGCAAATAAAGAAATAAAAAGAATTCACAGTTTAAAGATTTTTTTAAAAAACCTCATTTTTAAAAACAAATATATGATTTATAATTAAGATGTTGATATTTAATAGCTACTAGTTTACTTAAAGAAATTTGATTTAAAATTTAAAATTTTACTATGGCTTTATTTTTTCTTTTGGAACCCGTGACATATCCATATTGCACTTGGTATGGTTATACTTGAACAAATACTGATTGGGTCGAACTCGAATGCTTTTGCCGGCGATAATTAGTGGTTAAAACCACAAA
>CM071720.1:15428188-15439773 GCA_036630335.1 Physaria fendleri | reverse complement strand
TTTGTCTCGGGCAATATACATTCGGATCTCTTTTTAGTGGCCAATGACTTGTGTTTCCCTGGTGAAGACCTTCCCATTCGCTACCTTGGAACAACAAAAAATATGATTATATATCAGATTATGAACCGCTGCTAGATAAAGTTCGCAAATAGGTTTTTCGCATGGACTAATCGAGCCTTGTCTTATGGTAGTAATATTACAATTTTTTTTGTGTTCAGCTTTTACTTTTTTCACAAGATGTTTAGAGCAAATTTTTGTGCTCCAAAATCTGAGGAAGGATTAGGTATTCAAAACCTCTTGGATTTATCAACAATTTTTAATGCTGAGCCTAGTTTACGGTCTTCGTAGCTATGTTGCTGACCAAAAGAGGGGTTTATCAGGTTTCACCTAAAAACAATAGAAAATAGACATCATAGTTTAACTCAATCGTCACTGCAAGTGCATGGTTGGTCACTTGTAGCGAAGAGCTGGTCGATCCACAGAAAATAAGATTACACTTTGATTGCAATTTTCGCAACAAAGTAAGATAGAAGAAAATGATTGATAGCGAATGATTTTAAACTAAGCAGTAATAGTATACAATGAAATAAACTGATAACTAAAAGCATTAGGTTTTAGGAAAGTCTGCACTGATTAACACGGATCAAACAACTATTCAGAACAAAGTAAGAACCGTGTAGAACACAAACATAAATACTAACTTAATTAACCCGATTGCAGCGACAATAGCTATTATAACTGGAATATTCATCATCTGTAATACTCTAGGCATGGAAAAAAGTAAATGGAACCGAAGAACCGAACCGAACAACAATATTCGGGTCTGATTTCTCAGAAATACCCGAACAGATCTTAAAATTATGGATATACGGTTCTCGGTCGGTTCGGTTCGGGTAATCCCGAGAGCTGAATAGTACCCATGGGTACCAAAAAGATTAGTGTAAATATGGGTAGCTTTGGTTTCCGTCAGGTATTTTGGTTACTAAATGGTTATTTAGTAACCAAAATACCCGAAATTACCCGATTTTTTTGGTTCCTATCTGGTATTTTGGTAACCAAATAACCATTTGGTAACCATAATATTTGAAACTTCCGGTTTTCGTTGAATATTTTGGTAACCAAGTAACCATTTGGTAACCAAAATACCCGAAATTATCTGAAACTTTCGGTTCATGTAGGGTATTTTGGTAACTAAGTAACCATTTGGTAACCGGGATCCGATGAGAACCACAAATTTTGGGTATCAAGTATAATGCTTGAACCGGACTGAACCGAATTAGATTCGGTTCCTAAATGGGTACTAAATCTAAGGAACCGAAAGAATCGAGACCCGAAAAAACCAAGCCAAAGCGACCCGAAAAACTGGATGCCCATGCCTATAATACTCTTTTAACCGACGAAGGTTTTAGTAGACTAACATGCATTAACGACTTGGTTCGATATGTTCACACCTCCCTTAAAAAAATTTTCGGTGTAAGACTTGTTTAATTTTTTTTCTTATTGTTTATTTGTGATGATATTGTGCTTTTCCATTCGTTTTGGAAATCATTGTTTTTTGTTGGAATTATGTTGTAGATTTATTGGCTCATGTGAAAAAATTGCTTGTGTTAAAAAAAGTTTCAAATTTGGGGTCTCATTGTAATAAAGTTAAGAAATTTCGATTTCATAAAGAAATAACATTGGAAACAAATGTAGGTAGAAATGATTTTATATAGAATACAGTAGCTAGAAAAGATTGTTCGAAAAAAAAAACTAGAGTAAAAGAACATACTGAACCGAAGTAGGCCTGATTGACCCAAAAAAAGAACAAAGTAGGCAGGCCTCTTGACAACAAAAAAAAACAAAAGTGGCGTAGGATAAAATAACCCAAAAGAAAGAGAAATAAGTAATTAATTTTTCACTATTTTCGAAACGGATCAAATGCCCAAATAAGGGAAGTGTATTATAAGGATAAAAATTAGTCTTACGTACATTCGTTAATTGTTATTCCAATTTTTTTGTCTTTTGGATAAAATAATAGAAAAAGAGTTAATTATGAGTAATAACACCTTTATCCTTAATTCTTGTGACAAATACTATTCCTTCATCTGATCGGTATACCACCTGTATGGATCTATATATTGACCATTGTTCAGAAAATTATGCCATTAGTTGAACGTCGTCGTTTTAATGGTCTTGTCTAGGATGCCAAACGTTTATTGGGCCTGTGTTTATTTCGAGCGGGCCTGATGTCGAATAACTTAAAAAATTTTGTTTTGTTTTTTTCCTATGTATGTTTTTGTTGAGTTTAATGCAAACACTCTAAAATATCTATTAGGTAAATACACAAATTTGTGGGTGGTTATTATCGAGCAGTCGATTGTTGGTAAACGTCTTATTTACCTTAAGTAGGTGGCATTCAATTTGAGATTTTTTTTTTTTAATTGTTTAAAATTTTTTGTCACGCCAATACAGGGTTTGATTAATAGCAGTAACATGATGTCGTTTTTGATGAAATGGGCCGTTATATGGAGTCTTCGCTATATTTATTCAAGAATATATCGATTGGGCCATCCACTGAAGGCTCAATTCGAGAAGGTTACCTTTTTATTAATTCCGATATATATATTTTTTTTTGTATGAGGTGTCCTTTCGATGCCAGTCTAACTGTCACATCTTAATGTGACTGTCGTATATCCCGCTCTTATTTTCAAAATTAAAATCATAGTGTAGGTGAAAATATATTGTTTTGGCGGTTTTTTGGAAACTAATATAGTGAAACGTCGCGGCGGCCCAATTGACCCAACCGGTTTTTAGGTCTTTTTAAAACGACCTAGGGGTTTCAGACACACTTAATCCACATTTATTTATTCTTCGTCTTTATCTCTCTCTTATCTTAATCTTCTCCAACCTGTTATAAAATCCAATTAACCATAAAATTAAATCACCTCACATCCGACGATTTCTACAGAATGAGTTCCGATATCCCAGAGAGTAAATCAGAAGCCCGAGCCGAAACCAACAAAAAGAAACGGAAGAATCTTCTTGACGATTATGTGTCAATCGATAGGTAAAATCTCTGATATGCATGTCTGATTTTTGCAAGTTGTGAAGATATAAGATGTATAATTCTCAGTATTTTTTTTGTTTACCGATTTCAGTTATTCTCCGTCTAAAAGGGTCCTTCGATCTGCGACGGTGACACCCGCGAAAGGCGGTGCGGAGGACGAACTGTAAGTAACCTTGCCCTTATAAACCCTATTTTTTTTTAAAAACAGGAGGCAAGTTATTTGCGAACATTTATTTTTTTGCTGTCTTGAAATCAAACTGAAACCTAGATCGATGAAAGGAGGTCAGTTAAGAGAATCTCGTCAAATACCACCGATTTTGCTGTCTTCGAAGAAGGCAGTTTCCCTAATACCAGAGTTCCCTCACCGTCTGATGGCACAGAAGGATATACCAGCGACTGGCAAAATTAATTCGTACTCCAAACCAGAATATCTGGTAAACATTGCTGGGGTACTACGCGGGACACAATACATTGATGCACTCCTCACAAGCCCTCTAGGATCTTTTTTTGATTTACCAGTGAGCAAAGCCGCATTGTCTGGTAAATTAACACATAATATACTATGCAGAATGATCCCCACCAGGAAGCGCCATGAACTATGGTTCCTCTTTGCAAACCACCCCATCAGATTCTCTTTGAATGAGTTCGCTGTAGTCACAGGCCTCCCATGTGGTCCGTTCCCATCTGATCCGTATTTTGCAGAGTGCAAAATCTTAGCCGAATCCAATGACTGCCCAAACGCATTTCCCATCTGATCCGTATTTTGCAGAGTGCAAAATCTTAGCCGAATCCAATGACTGCCCAAACGCATACTGGAATGAACTAATGGTCGGGTGTATCAAGAAAGGCCATCTGAAAGACATAGCAAATTTGTTGTGGGACGACCCCAAAATAAAGGAAGAAGACCTAAAAATCTACAGGCAAGAGGGCAAAGTTGAACATGAAGAATAAAATGCGGCTGTGCTTGGTTCTGTTGGTGGATGGTGTTATATTTCCTAGGTCATCAGCGAAGATGGCAACCAAGCTGACTGTCGAACTGGTGAAAAATATAACTATGTTCCTAAAGTATCTGTGGGGCCATGAGTCCTTTGCATTGACTATTGAAATGGTGAAGACAATTAGCCAATCAACCAAAAGTATTGATGCAACTATCAAAAAATTGAAGAAAAAAATTCACGTATTACTCAAGGGTTTGTCGATTGCCTTCCAGCTTTTGTTTTATGCGGCAGTACACGCGCTTGACGAATTCCTTACCTCAGACTCATATGGGGAAGAGCACCATGTTGCCCATCCCGACATTATAGTTAACAACACCGATATCCTGAAAATTGACAATGGCTACAATGTAAGTAATTTAGTTTTTTCCCCTAAAACACGTGGAATGCCGTAATTACTAAATATCACAAATCTGATGAAGGTATATTGTTCTTTTTGTAGACCCAGGTAATTAATCTTGTTGAAAATGGATATACAGTTGATGGGATTACCTATCGTGGCCTGACGAGGTGACAGACGCATCAATGAATAATATGGTCAGATGTATCGAAGAGGGTTATGATTTCAAAAAGGTGAACTGGTCGAGGGAGTCAATTGAATCATCGACGATTCCGAGGACTAGTAAAACCGGTAAGATTCAGAAGAAAAAGCAATCTACGGCACAGGCTGCGAAGAAGTCAATTGAGAAGTTCAGGTCAGTACACATTCTAGGAGATGACGATACGTTTAAATACAATCCCAACGATCTCATTGAACGCTACCTACACGATCTGCTGAGGCCTCAAGCTGACGAGGCGATCGAGCTCGCAAAGGAAGTCATCGAGAGAAAGTTCTGGAAAGACCTAAAAGCGATGGCCACCCAGGTTAAAGCTGATAATGTTCTTGAGGTAGAAGTAGGGAAACTGGAACATTTGAAACGCACAACCCAATTGCTGAAAGTGAATCTGAGAGCAATAACCAGGGCTCGAAGAGGATTTCAAAGGTTAGCAAAGTTAACCTTTTACGAGTACGTTATCTTATTCTATCAGCTCTTCCTTTTTTGATATTTTTGAGGCAATGTTTTGGTAGGCTAAGGGTAAGGGGAAATCCACTGCCGCCGAATCAGAGAAGGGAAACGAGGACACCGAATCAGATGATGAGTGGCTTCAGAGTACGCGTATGGGAACCTCGGGGTTGCACACTCTAAAGACCGCTGTTAATGTTCAAGTTCAGGTGAATATAGTTAACTCATATTTACTTCAACAAGGTCGTTCGTCTCTGTTTTTGGATGTCTAAATAAACTAAATATCCACCGTGTTTACCAGAAAACTGTATATGAAGGAACGGGTAGGACCGACATTCCTTCCAATGTGAAGACCACTCACGAGATATCAGAGGTTATATTGATTTACCTTAACCTCATGAACGTATGTCGTTATTTACCGTTTACTCTATTCTAAATGATGTGGTCATCATTTACCAGAAAGCTAGTTGCCCACATGGCCAGAGGGATAGTCGCAAAAACTTGCAGAACCGAGCTTGCATTAGTCCCGAAAACCCATGACCAGACTTCATAGGTTATATCGATTTTGCTTTAACCACATTACCGTATTTCAATATTAACCATTTACCATATATTAAATTTTCGCAGCAAATTTCACCCCCCCTTGCCCCCTTGGAAATTTTGGAGAGGAAGGAAATTGTGGAAACCAGGGGACTCAAAGCCACACAACAGATAGATGAGTTGGTAAACAATTAATTTTTTATATTTACCTTCAGTCTAGTTGCGTCAATCGAAACCCTCTCGGTAAATATTGAAGCACGCCATACCCTATACAGTAAAACATGTTTTTTGCCCTTTTCGCAGAAGAACACGCCTTCCACTAGGTCCGATTTGGGTGCTCTAATGGAAGAGGATGACGAAGCTGCAACTGGTGAAACAAGCGACACAACAGATAGGAAGTTTAATGTTGAGGTTAGTTATTTTTAAACAATTTTTCAAAGAACAGAGAATCCAATTTTGATTTAAAATTGTCCAACTATATTCAACAAATAACTGTGAAGACAGATGAGAGGATGAGTGAAATCGTGGAGGTGGAAGACATATACGTCAAAAAATAGGTTTAACGTGCACTTCCTTTATAGTCTTTGTTAATTTTCTCATGTACCTGTCTGGAAAGATTTTATTATATTTTTTCAGGACAAGAACAAGTACGGGGAACAAACCCAGACAGGTTCCGAATGGACTGGGACAAAGTTTTTACTGGTAGAGGATACCAATCTGGAAGCGAAACACTCTGATATAGTTAAGGTAGTTACATAATTACAGTATGCAGTAATCATTCTTTATTTTCCGTTTTGGACTGCGGAAAATAACACCGGACATACTTTTATGCAGGATGTCATGACTGGTATTAACCAAGATCTGATTGAGGTCCCGCCCACAACACTTGACTATGGGTTTTCCTGGCCAGACGCAGAGAAAATTAAGGCCTTCCTAAAGGCGGTTGATACTTAAAGATCTCCGTAAGTTTGTTATGCAATTATACTTGGTCATTACCACAACCTTTAGGGTCTACAAACTACCTAGTAAACACACTTTTCCGTATAACAGGGAATACCTGATCTACAATATTACCGTTCTCAGATGTTTTTTCAGACAGATCGCCGCACACACAATCCATGTGTCAACAAATGTACGTTGTATATGCAAATACACTTTTTTGTTTTTCATTTCCCCCCGTCACATGCAATATAATTTTCCGTTTTGATTATTTGGTAACTGCAACACATGCAGCTTATGATTGGTGCTGTCTGGGATCGTTTAGGTGAAGAACTTCGTGGGAACTGGGCAGTCATACTGGGTACCGCACTATGTCATTTTATTAAGCTTGACGCGTTCAAATACAAAGAGAAGATGGGAAATCCATTTAATCGGGACAAGAATCTGGTCAATATGGTCAATGGAACTTTCTTTCAACGAGAGGGGGCTACTTCTTGGATGGTTGACGTCGATAAGGTGTATGCTCCAATGAACTGGCTAGACAAACACTGGGTTGGTCTGTGTATTGAGTTGGTTACTGGCATGGTCACATTTTTTGACAGATTTATCAACCTCGTTAAACCCTAAAAAGTCGATGAACTGATGGACCCTTTGTTGGAGATGCTGCCACTAATGATAAGCGATCTGACCACCGGTAGAGGGGCGGCTTACACTCCACCAGCTGTTTTCTTCTACACCAGACCGGAAGATGTCCCACAGAATCCCCGTGGGGGTGATTTTGGCCCATTAGCTGTCAAGTTTATGGAGTTACACTCTCAAGGTATCCCATTCCCTACCTTAACTGACAAGATGGTTGATGATATGAGGATGCACTACGCGGTGGATATCTTCGAACGCTTTGTGCACCCCTTGGACCACAAGCCCTTTTTATCTCGCGGACCTATCAATCTAGAACAATGTGTTTGTGTTTTTTAATGCTTTGTATTTTTGTGTGTGAACCTAATATTCTATGTTATAACAACAGTTGTCATCTACTGGCCTTAGGATATCAATCTGTTTTGCTTGTTTAAATTTTTCTATCTGTAAAATAATTTTTTGTCATCTACTGGCCTTAGGATATCAATCTGTTTTGCTTGTTTAAATTTTTCTATCTGTAAAATAATTTTCCTTATCCACCGCTCGATATCAACCAGGTTTAACTTCAATTAAAATAAAAGTTTAGCATTTAACACCCCCACTTAATTCCGGAGGTGTTAAAATTATTAGTTTTAAATTAATATTAATTTTTTTTGTTATGACCATGAAGACACTTATTAGTGAATGGGTAAACCAAAACCGCATTCAACCAATTATATAAATGGAAAAAACTGACACATCAATAAACCGTAGATTGGAATGATTAAAACCAATAATTTGTTGTCAACGAATCCACTAAATGATTCGTTGTTACGGGATAAATAATAACTTGCTATCCTTAATATCAGAAACCCCTATTCTCGACTTTTATAGTGGGCAAAATCTTCCATCGATATAGTTCATCATTTCAAAGACTCAAACCAAAACGGATGGGGCAACAATGGTCAATATGTTTTAAAACCAAAGGCCACGATTTAAATGAAATTTTTCATTTGAGAATAGAGTTTGGTTCAACACCAATCCCAGTAAAATTGTAAGAAAGTTGTAACAATTGATAATTGTTACTCTTTTGCCGGACCTAACCCCAAATCCAATTGATACCATTCTATACCACAAACCCCAAATCCAAACCACAAACCATACCCTGAACTAACGGTAACGCGTATTTAGTAGTTAGACATTACAAGTGCACCTCTGAACCATACCCCCAACCAAAATTAAAGAAAGTTGTTACTCTTTCGCAGGGTCTTTAACATTCGATACCACAAACCCCAAATCCAAACCACAAAACCATACCATGAACTAGGGTTTATTACTAGACCCGAGAGGGAATTGTTGACGGGTAGTCTACGCTTTCATTATTTACCAAGGCAACCGACGGGCCTCCCAAAAAAACCCAATAGCAATTCGTCACTACAGTTGAATATTAACTAGTTGAAATATTTTTCTCTTTTTTTAGTTCAGAATTGCCATATTAACGAGTAGGAACAAACCTTCTAGTCCAATCTGTACAACTGGCCAACGAAATATGGCTGTTAAACCTGTGATTGACTTCCAGTTCCTGTCCGTTTTCAACTACGACGTAGCTGTCACCAACTTACTTAGGGACTTGGTCAAGTTTGTGTGTCATAATGCGCGCGTCCCAATTTTTCAGGCAGATGTCCCATCGCATTCTTGGGTACTGTTCCCTTTGTATACGAAAAAGGGTTTTGTCAATGGCTTCTTTTACCCAGCAGAAAAGGACACATTTTTAATGAAAGGAAATTATTTTGACCATTGATTAACAAACTTCTCACACACCACACGTAGGGTCCTCATTGTTTTAACGAAACGTAAATCACACACGTTTTCCGGTTTAAGTGGACTTTAGTGTTTCACTCAAAAACCAGGAATTTTTTTAACGTTAACGTTTTAAAAAAGAGTAAATGTCGCGTTGACATATGACGGAGTGGTTTTCTCAAAGTATGATTATTGATAATGGCTCATTGACATATGACGGAATGGTTTTCTTAAAGTATATTCATGGTTAATGATTCATAACCGTTGAGGGTTTTGAAATCCGATTTAAAAGTGGTAAATAATTGACAATGCGAACATGAACGGCCAATTGACTACGACGTAAATGGCTGCGGCTGATATTAATATTCCTTCGGTTAAAAGGGTAAATGATAAAGAAGCTATAGATTCAAAAAGGCACATATTTACATAACGGTTGTTAAATGAACCTTGCAAACGTAAATGAAAAAAAGATGATCACTTAAAAAGTATGGAGAAGTCTCCTAGAACAGTGGATAATACAGATGGGAAACGCAAAACAGGTGAATCAAAGATAAACGTATAGTTCTCGGCTTCGAAAATGGTGTATTAGGCCCGAGGATAGTCAGTTATTTTCGTCATAAAAAAACTGAAAAACCCCAGCTACACCCAAGTATCCTACGAAAGCGCCAACATTGGCAGATAAAGCGAATGAGAAGGGCGCTGAATGGTTGTACCGTGACTCCGGGTTGGCTGTGCATTTTTATATACCGACCATTATCTGAGGTCAAGAAGTTCCAAGTCCTCCCGAAGCGATTTCACCATACTGTATATAATCTTGGTGAGATCGCGAGATAGTCCAAGAATCTGCTCGGGTGCGATATTAATTTATATACGGGAAAGTCGGTCTTCATGGTCAACAACGTGATTCTGTGTCTACTGAATATCTTCTCGCACTGCTTCATCGAACATCTTCTCTAAATGGTCGCCCACGTCCTTGTATGAGTTATAAAACATAGGTATTAATCAGAAACGTTATGTGATAGATAAAGACAGGCAAATAGAAAATAGGAAGCAAAAGGTTGTGAAAGAAAAATTACTCCAACATTCTCGCACACGAAGCATAGCCGCCCAATAGAGAAATGATCTTGAACGGAAGCCAGGTTGACATCGCCGCCGCAGCTGCAAGCGAATGGGAAGCCCTTTCGGAAGTTGTGTGAAGGGGTCATCGATGTTTCTTCAATCGATGTTCTTGTGGGGACGCTAATGCTGGTAGGATTTAGGCTCATGTCGGCGACTAGCTGGTTGATAAACAAAAAAGGAGACTGAAGATAAGCAGTGAAGAAATGAAGGATGAGGTTGAAGATGAACAGAAGCTGATAGAGAGAAGAGAGCGGTTTAAAAATAACAAAGGTGGGAGGTTATGAAACTTCTCACATCCGGAAGACTCTTAGAGGGCCATACGGTTAAGTATTTTATTTATTTTTAATATTCAAAAACCGTGATGTTCTATTGTCTGTTGGTTATTCCACTGTCACAAAAAAGGCGAATTTGACCCTTTTCCAGTAAATGGAAGCGTGAGTTGCCTCTTGTTTCTCAATATATATGTTTTCGGCCAATATCTACCCAATGTTTCATGTAGTTTAGCGGTTGTTGTCACTGCGTCTGTCTATCAGGTGTTTGTATCGAAGCTCCGTGCTGTCACTTTTTCCCCATTTTCATGTTAATATTGTTTTTTAATGGCCCAAAATTATTTTTTGCTTGGGCCCCATGATTTCATGGGACCGGCCCTGATTTCCATATAGGCAACACAAAATAAAATGTGTATATTCAATGTAGAAAAGCTCCACATAAACCAAATGTGTACTTATTAGTGTACAATAACTTTGAAAAATCTGAGTATGAAAGGAGAAATATTTTTTTACATGTATACTACTTTCAAGCCACATATGAACAACCTGCAATTCAAGGTTGATGAAATTGTAAAATTACAATATGTTTAGGCAATTTCACTGAATATTGAAGCAGATGAGCGTAAACAAACTTGAAGTCATAACCATGTATGTGGCATGGTGATGGAGATATTCTAACCCCTATCAAGGGCACAATAAATAAACTAGACAAATGAAACCATAACAATAACAATGAAAATGAAGGAGGTGGGATATCACCCAAAGGCTATAAATCCTGAGATCACACATCTATCCTTCGCAGACGATGTACTGATCTTTTTCGATGGTGACTGCAAATCGCTCCAGGGGATTCTCAAAGTGATGAATCAGTTCTATGAGATTTCAGGGTTGCAGATGAATGCACAAAAGTCGGCTCTGTTTACAAACCGTACCTCGCCAAAACTGTTGAATACGTTAGAAAGGGTAGACATACCATTGGGAGCTCTCCCGGTGAGATACCTCGGATTGCCTTTGATGACTAGAAAGCTCCGTTTGAACGAATTCACGCCTCTGTTGGACTCTATCAATCGAAAATTCGGGTCATGGAAAGTGAAGCACTTAAGTTATGGAGGTAGACTTCAACTATTGAAATCTGTTATTTACAGTCTAATCAATTTTTGGTGTTCTGCCTTTCTTCTTCCTTAAGGGTGTATAAAGAAGATTGAGCAAAGTTGTAGCAGATTCCTATGGTCTGGTCAAGTTGAGGAAACTTGTG
>CM071720.1:15360436-15372193 GCA_036630335.1 Physaria fendleri | reverse complement strand
TTCTAGCAGAAAATCTTTACCAGTCAAAAAGAGAACAAGTCTCACAGAAAAGAGCTCAACGAAGGTTGTTATCAATTACTTAGACATGACATTTTCCTTATAGTTTGCTGGCTTTATCTACTCACTGTCCATGACTCTGATTATTATTATTTTTTTCTGTGCAGACCAATGTTTCAAATTTAGCTTCCAAAAGATTGGGTGAGGTTTTAGTTAACACAGATTCCTTTTTAAATATTCTGGTGTGTGTTGGAAATGAGTGATAAATTTGTAACTTGATTGGTCCAATACTTGATATGAGTGAGGTTGCATTGTTTCAGCCAGCAGAGTCATCAACAAAGCCGTTCCGCAGCTTCAGAGTGGCAGAACCGGTACTTGGAAAACTCGGACTAGTGTGGGTTCTATACCATCGTAAGTAAATATGCTTGTTTCTATTATCATCATTGAAGAATTGTTGTTTCTCTCTTTCATATCACACATGTCTACTTTCAAGTTTCAAAACTGTCTAACTTCTTTTTCCCCAAGAATACTAATTTGGTATAACTTCCCTTGCAGTTCGATGAGAAAGATGGTGAAACTGCAAAGCAAGAAAAGATTCCCAACATCGATGATGAATCCAATGAACTGGAAGTTGCAGAATACGTGGATGACATATATCAGTTCTACTGGACTGCAGAGGTAATTCACTTCTTGTTCCACATACTTACAATCTCCCTTTCCCTAATATTCGATTTTTCTTTTGCCCTTGACATTTCTGAATATTGTATTTCAACGTGAAATGTTGTTGCAGGTAGAAAATCCAGCTTTGGGATCCTACTTGTCAGCTCATGCAGAAGTTACTCCAGTTAAGCGTGGAATTTTGATCAACTGGCTTATCGAAGTGAGTTCAATGTTTTCCATTTCCATCAACTTAATATTTTATCTACTCAAAGGCTTTTCTTATATCTCAATGTTTCCTATTTGTTCACAGGTTCATTTAAAATTTGATCTAATGCATGAGACTCTTTACCTCACAATGAACTTATTTGACCGTTACCTTTCCCAAGTTCCAATACGGAGAAACGAGATGCAATTGGTTGGTCTTACTGCACTGTTATTGGCATCTAAGTACGAGGACTATTGGCATCCTAGGGTAAGAGATATTTGTCCTGAAAGCTAAAAACCTCTCTTAGCTTCCTTATGGTTTCAAACTCAAACTTTCAGAATCTATGTCCATGTCCATATACAGATCAAAGACTTGATTAGAATCTCATCATACACCAGAGAACAAATTCTGGAAATGGTACCAAACTATATATTATATTTGTCTATCCCTTTTAACGCTATTTGGTCAGTTGGGCATATTTCCACTTGTTATTCATTTTCTTTCTTCTTTTATTTCTTCTCAGGAGAGGATCATGCTTAAACAGTTAAAGTTCCGTTTGAATGCACCCACCCCCTACGTTTTCATGTTGAGGTTCCTAAAAGCTGCCCAATCAAATGAGAAGGTAATTGATAAACTTTCATCTGAATGCAACACCACCTACAAAATTAACCTGTTTGATTAAGAAGATATTGATACTATTATTTTTCTTTTACCAGCTTGAACAACTCGCCTTCTATCTTATCGAGCTGTGCTTGGTTGAGTACGAAGCTTTGAAGTATAAGCCATCATTGCTATGTGCATCAGCCATTTATGTCGCCCGATGCACTTTGCATATGACTCCAGCTTGGACCTCGCTACTAAAACACCATACCCACTACAGTGTTTCCCAGATGAAGTAAGTAAGCCATCCTTTGCACATCCATTAGACTAATTACTTTGTTTAACTAATCATCACAATTGTTTTATCACAGGGATTGTTCTGAAATGATCTTAGGACTTCATAAAGCTGCTAAAACAGGAAAACTAAGCGTCACTTATGAGAAATACATGAATCCAGATCGCAGTAATGTCGCAGTCTTGAAACCTTTGAATAAGCTCCCTCTTTAAGTCGAACTTTCCAAAAGTCATCGAGCGCCTCACCAGTCTAAAGGTGTATAAATGTACGTATAATTATGTAGCTGAAACTTGTTATCTATTAGCTTTCTACATTAAACTGACATTGTTTATGTATACTCGGAAATTGCAGGGTGATGCAACATCTACATGGACTCTAGCCGGATATTAAGAGAACTCAGGCTAATAGGTGTGTTGGTTATCTGTGTGTGCTTAACAACTGAGTAGTATTAGTGTTTCATACGATCATAAAGACAAAACTCCCATGTATTGATAACAGTGTATGAAGCTTCTGGAACAACATAACAATTTTAGTTTTCCCAAGAAATTAAGTCAACCAGATCTACTCATATATATAAAAACTTTTAGTGTTGAAACTATATACACATGAGAAGTGTGACATTGAGTGTGTGTGTGTGTATAGCAACTCTACTTTCACTATGAGCATGTGAGTAAACTATCTGTCAGGAACATATCTTCTTCTGTTTCCAATGTCCCTCTCACTGCTTGATAAAACCTAATCCATGAAGATGAATAAGAATCCACAGGACTGAACAAGAAGGTAGGATTGGGACTACTTGCAGGGGAAGCAGTTGGGGAAGTGGAGGATTCTACTGGGTTTGATGAATGTATCACTCCTTGTGATATGAATCTGATTAAGGGTATGTATGATCCATCAAAATCATTATTTTCTTTATTTCTTTTCTTTTTCAATATGTTATATATATATATTTGGTGTTTTGACATTTTTTATGCAAGATTTTAATAAATTTTATTTTTTATGATAAACTTATATTTCGTCATGTAATTTGATAATTAGTTAAACATCTCATTTTTGTGTAGATACACTAAAAACATATAATCAATATATTTTGAAATATTGGTTTTTGAACAAAAACACAGTATATGTATATATATAAAGGTTTTTTATACACGATTTTTAATAAATTTATTTTATAATTAGTTAACCATCTCATTTTCTGTTTTGATATATAAGCTATTTTAGTTAAAAGAATGACTTTTAAATAAATTATATTAATTATATGTTAAAAATGAGATTGATTCAACCAATTATAAAATACTATTAAAAATATAAATAAAATAATATTAATTAATTAATTAAAATGTTGCATAGAATTTTTCTTTTTCTTTTACATTTTGAAACAAATATAAAACTCTAAAGTCCAACAAATATGGTATAAATATCACTTTAAAGCCAATAATCACAACACTTTTGTGGACACCAATATATTAGCATGATATTGGTGTTTTTTTAATAATTATTTTTGGGTTTTGCTAAAAAAAAATTTCTTACAAATTTGTTTTAATTTGTAGACCATGAATTCAGACAAATGGTGGCAAAGGTAAAAGAAGGTTGTCAATTAACAATAATCTCAGACTCTTGTCATAGTGGTGGTCTCATCGAAGAACTAAAGGAACAAATCGGTGAAAGCCACAAGAAACCAATCAACCCACCAAAACTTAATGGCTTCACCAAATTCTTCCTTACCTTTCTAATGAATCTCTTAGCCATTTGTAGAATCACAAAACCTCAAAAAGACCATGACCGTGACCAGCAAGAAAGCTTCATAGATGATGAAACAGTTGAAACAAAAACAAGATATCTACCTTTTCAAACCTACTTAACTCTTCTCAAGCAACAAACAGGACAAAGCGAAATCGAAACTGGTAAAATCAGACAAACACTTTCTAAGCTATTTGGTGAAGACTCAAGTCACTTCTACTAGTCCTATTGGTTATAGAGGTTTAAGTGACCAAGAAGATGATTATGAGGTTAGTACAAATGGTTATGGAGCTATGGCTAATAATGGGATATTGTTAAGTGGGTGTCAAACTGATCAGAAATCACAAGATGTTTTTCTGACAAGAAGTGGGAAAGCTTATGGAGCATTTAGTGATGCTATTCAGACAATATTGATGAGGGAAGATAAGAAGATTAGTAATAAAGATTTGGTTTTGAAAGCTAGAGAGATTCTTAAGAGACAAGGGTTTAATCAACGACCTGGTTTGTATTGTCATGATCGTTTTGTTAATAAACCATTTATATGTTAAGTTCATGTCAATTTTGTGTGTCATTGGTGAGTTTGAGTCATTAATATTACTCTTGAAACCTTTAATGTATGAACTTTATACACCTTAAAAGTATGAATTTGAGTATGTATAGCAACTCTACTTCTCCACTATGAGCATGTAGCTACAAAGCTATCTTCTGTCTCCAATGTACTTCTCACAGCTTGATAAAACTTAATCCATGAAGATGAATAAGACTCTACAGGACCAAGAAAAAAGGTAGGCTTAGGACTACTTGCAGGTGAAGCAGTAACCAAATCCAAAACCGAAACTGCGGGTTTAAGCTGTTGAGGGAAATTGAAAGCCAAGTTATCAACTTTATGCTCATAGATTTGAAGATGAATAAGAATCCACAGGACTGAACAAGAAGGTAGGATTGGGACTACTTGCAGGGGAAGCAGTCACCAAATCCAAAACCGAAACTGCGGGTTTGAGCTGTTGAGGGAAATTGAAGGCCAAGTTATCGACTTTATGCTCATAGATTTTGCCTTTACGATCGAGTTTATACCAAGAAGTTCCTTGAAATTCTCCTTTAGCTTCCCATGGAACTCTAGGCACACCTTTGAGATTCCACCTGATCAAGATCATGTTCTCTGATGGTTGCCATACCCTGAAGATCTCAAGAGAAATATCTCTGAACAGTATTTTCCCATGAAATCTAAGTGCCCAGAAGATTTATCGACTTTATGCTCATAGATTTTGCCTTTACGATCGAGTTTATACCAAGAAGTTCCTTGAAATTCTCCTTTAGCTTCCCATGGAACTCTAGGCACACCTTTGAGATTCCACCTGATCAAGATCATGTTCTCTGATGGTTGCCATACCCTGAAGATCTCAAGAGAAATATCTCTGAACAGTATTTTCCCATGAAATCTAAGTGCCCAGAAGATCATCTTCTCTAGGCACACCTTTGAGATTCCACCTGATCAAGATCATGTTCTCTGATGGTTGCCATACCCTGAAGATCTCAAGAGAAATATCTCTGAACAGTATTTTCCCATGAAATCTAAGTGCCCAGAAGATCATCTTGTAGTTATCAATCCCAGTGAATGTGTTCATCGGATCCACAAGTGTTATATCATCCCTGCAAAACATTCACAAACAGAAATCAAAGGGAGATGATAAATTCCGTAGATTGCATCCAAAGGTTCTTCTTTTCATCCATTAGCATTCAAATATCAACTACCCAATTGAGAAAATTTACCTATAGATGTCGTAATTGAGATCTTTAGTGAAGAGCAAAGGCAAATCTTCACGAAGTGTACGGACAGCAACACCAAGATTGATGTAGAATTCATCTCTGTCGTGGTTATTATGCTTTTCTTGCGAACTGTGTCTTGTCTTAACCTGGGCTGTTTATCTGTTTCTCCAGAATTTTCCAAAGATTATTTTGAATCTTCATCTTCTTCTTTCAGAATTCGCCGAGAAACCTTGTTTCTCTAATCCTATTGTCGACGTTCTCGTCTTTAAGGCTTATGCCTTCGGCAAGGTATCTCATATCACACACACAAAATTTCTCGTTGTTTAGTAATGTTGAAATGCTAAGAAGTATATCGATTGATTTTCTGATTGAGGTTTTCGTGATCGATTGATTCGTCTTCGTATTTCTTCTTTAATTTGGAAAACTTGTTACTTAGGAATGTTGTAAAGGATGTGTTCTAATAAGCTTCTGTGTTTTTTGTTAAAATCGTTATGTAACTTGAGTTATTCTCCTTTCATTAGCTATTTCTGGTTGCACAATCTCGAATTTGCTTTTGTGACATTTCTCTTTTTTTTTCTTTTTTTTTTTGGTGTTCTTTCTGATAGATGCCAATGGAAAGGTCGTATAGCAATGCACGAATGGCCAACAGTTTTATGTTCTGGAATGATTGTGTTGAGCCAGCGGATTTAGAAGATATGTGGATGGATCCTGCGGTGAGTGCTGAATGGATAGAAGTTGGAGAGACTAAAGGGCAGAAGGTTCACCTCTCAAGGGATCCTGATGGACAGCCTTACCTTGAATGGATAGAAGTTGGAGAGACTAAAGGGCAGAAGGTTCACCTCTCAAGGGATCCTGATGGACAGCCTTACCTAACACAAACCGAGATGAAGGTAATCATTTCCTTAAAATCTTTGTATGTTTGATAGAGAATGATGGTATTTTTCATTTGATTTCAAACATGTCAAATCGACGATTGATGTTGATTTTTGTGAATTCTAGTTAGGCATTTTCTCTGCCTACTTATTCATCAACCCCTTACATTTGCAGGCCGTTGCTGACATTACTGTTCGGAGGCATTTTGATTCGATATTGGATCCGGTATGCTTCATGTCATCTATCATTGAGAGTTTCATATTCGATTATAGGTCCTGTACTAATGACTCAGAGCATATTTTGTCAAGTGGGCAGTCTTTAGAAAACTAGTGCTTTTGAGCTTGGTTTTAGCTACTCTTTAGGTCATTGAAATCACCTATGCTCTTTCTGATCTCAAAGTTTTGCATCTCCCTCTTCCTCTACAGGAAATGATATGCGCAATTGCTGAGCTTGAAAGTGACAGAAAGCCTCTCATTATGCGTTACAGCAAATGTGCAGCCAGAGAAGTGAAGAGTTTGTTGTCAGAGCATATAATGGTGGGACAAAAAAAGCAACTCACAAGTCGACATTACCATACTGGAAACGATATCTTGCAGTGAAAGACAGTCTACCTTCAAGGTGGTTGTTGTTGTGATTCTCTTTCTGCCTAGTTTATACTGTCATATTTTATGCATGGTTCCAAGGAATAGGTTTGGTGTTGCATTGTGCTTTTGTATTGCTTTTCTTGTTCATACTTATAAAAAGGTAGTTCCTCCAAGAAGCTCAGAGAAGAGAAGCTTAAACTAAAGTCTATTTGGTAATTGTTGTTGCAGAAAACATGTCGATGCTGGCCCTTCAGGCTTTCATCCTAAGAATCCCGGTGCATCAAGCTCAAGTAATCTCTCCCTATCTTTGTATTGTTCTCTATCATATCACAATGTATCCACGTTTATACACATGCACCTTTGTCAAACGTATTAAGATCTCTAGAAATTTTGGGAGCGTGGTGTGGTTTCTTAATGCTTTCGCGTATGCTTCATATCTAGAGAACCTCTATCGAAGCTTAAACTAAAGTCTATTTGGTAATTGTTGTTGCAGAAAACATGTCGATGCTGGCCCTTCAGGCTTTCATCCTAAGAATCCCGGTGCATCAAGCTCAAGTAATCTCTCCCTATCTTTGTATTGTTCTCTATCATATCACAATGTATCCACGTTTATACACATGCACCTTTGTCAAACGTATTAAGATCTCTAGAAATTTTGGGAGCGTGGTGTGGTTTCTTAATGCTTTCGCGTATGCTTCATATCTAGAGAACCTCTATCTTTCTCATTTAAGTTTTGATATAAACTGGAATATACCATCTGGTTGAACAGACGCCATTTTAAATTGCTGGGACTCCCGAACTTCACCTGAAGATATGGAAGATATGTGGAATCATTCTGAAGTATGTAAAGAGTGGACAAAATCTAAAGAACAGAAGGGAAAGGTTCGTTTTTCACAAGATAGTGAAAAGAGGCCTTACCTTTCTCGAGGGGAGCTAAAGGTACTTCCTGTCTTTTAATTGAGTAGTTTGATATATATCTCTGAAAGAACACTAATCGAACGGAGCACCTTCAAAGTAATGCTACATTTTCTGTTTCAGGCTGTTGCAGAAATAATTGTTTCAAAGCACTTCAGCCGGAGCACCTTCAAAGTAATGCTACATTTTCTGTTTCAGGCTGTTGCAGAAATAATTGTTTCAAAGCACTTCAGCAACAAAGGAATTCAAGTTGTAAGTGTGCAATCTATTATCATAACTTTCTGAGATAACTTTTTTTAGCCATCTTGTCGGAGAAATCCATCTGTTATTCTGATAAATATGTTCCATTTAACTGATGCAGCCTTTTGTTTGTGCTGTTGCTGATACTGTGTGCATGCGGTTTGTGAACGGGACTAAGAAAAAAGTAGGCTTACTCGGAGTGGACTACTCAACCGCGTCCTGGTTATATTCGTAAGTTTGTGACCAAGTCACTCGTCTCTCTATAGTTACATTAAAAAAAGTCTTAAACCAAATATCAAAATGGGGGCTGTTTTTATGAATAAAGGGAGCTAGGATACAGAGCGTACAGAGTCGATTCAGAAGATGATCTAAACAAACCATTTGTTTCAATGTACTTCGGTGTAGCCTATTTAGTTTGGTTAACAGACTATGAAGGAACGTACGTACTCTTCCAACTCCAACTCTCTTTCTTGATATTACAAACAGTGAAAACATATCAATCTGAATTCAAACAATGTGATAACGCAGTCACAGAAGTAATCAATTCATTGTCCAAGCTTATATCGAAGGTCCTGACAAAGTGGATCTTCAGGCGTCATGTCCAATATGGCTCAAGTTTGAGCAAGCTCTGAGTTACTATGAAGAGACCAAGAGGTATCATTGTTCATATAAAACCACAAATATTTCATTTTATGTTCTGAAAGAACACAAGCTCTGACTTAAGGATGATTGGCGTTGATGGTTGTTTTCTTCATCAGGGATTCCGGAAGCTGCAATATACTATGAAACAGCTGTATGTTCACACGCATATGATGAAAGATTAAAGGATTTTGCTTTGGTTTTGTGTGTGTTTTTAATCTCAACATTAATGTCCTTTAAGCTGATTCTGTTTTTGTTTTATAGTTTTGTTTTCTATTTGATTTTTCTTGTTCCTTTGTTTGTACGATGGATGATTAACCGTATAGAAGAAAAATAAACTAATGACTGGTTCTTTCAGAAGTGGAAATGGATAGGTGTTAAGAAGGGAAAGGTTCGTTTTTCACAAGATAGTGAAAAGAGGCCTTACCTTTCTCGAGGGGAGCTAAAGGTACTTCCTGTCTTTTAATTGAGTAGTTTGATATATATCTCTGAAAGAACACTAATCGAACGGAGCACCTTCAAAGTAATGCTACATTTTCTGTTTCAGGCTGTTGCAGAAATAATTGTTTCAAAGCACTTCAGCAACAAAGGAATTCAAGTTGTAAGTGTGCAATCTATTATCATAACTTTCTGAGATAACTTTTTTTAGCCATCTTGTCGGAGAAATCCATCTGTTATTCTGATAAATATGTTCCATTTAACTGATGCAGCCTTTTGTTTGTGCTGTTGCTGATACTGTGTGCATGCGGTTTGTGAACGGGACTAAGAAAAAAGTAGGCTTACTCGGAGTGGACTACTCAACCGCGTCCTGGTTATATTCGTAAGTTTGTGACCAAGTCACTCGTCTCTCTATAGTTACATTAAAAAAAGTCTTAAACCAAATATCAAAATGGGGGCTGTTTTTATGAATAAAGGGAGCTAGGATACAGAGCGTACAGAGTCGATTCAGAAGATGATCTAAACAAACCATTTGTTTCAATGTACTTCGGTGTAGCCTATTTAGTTTGGTTAACAGACTATGAAGGAACGTACGTACTCTTCCAACTCCAACTCTCTTTCTTGATATTACAAACAGTGAAAACATATCAATCTGAATTCAAACAATGTGATAACGCAGTCACAGAAGTAATCAATTCATTGTCCAAGCTTATATCGAAGGTCCTGACAAAGTGGATCTTCAGGCGTCATGTCCAATATGGCTCAAGTTTGAGCAAGCTCTGAGTTACTATGAAGAGACCAAGAGGTATCATTGTTCATATAAAACCACAAATATTTCATTTTATGTTCTGAAAGAACACAAGCTCTGACTTAAGGATGATTGGCGTTGATGGTTGTTTTCTTCATCAGGGATTCCGGAAGCTGCAATATACTATGAAACAGCTGTATGTTCACACGCATATGATGAAAGATTAAAGGATTTTGCTTTGGTTTTGTGTGTGTTTTTAATCTCAACATTAATGTCCTTTAAGCTGATTCTGTTTTTGTTTTATAGTTTTGTTTTCTATTTGATTTTTCTTGTTCCTTTGTTTGTACGATGGATGATTAACCGTATAGAAGAAAAATAAACTAATGACTGGTTCTTTCAGAAGTGGAAATGGATAGGTGTTACTAGTGATGACTGATGGCTAGTTTCTATAGTGTTATTTATTTATTTATTTGTTAAATTTCTATAGTGTTATACCTTGTCACAGATGAGCATTTAGATCTCAAGTCTAGGGGTAGTGTCTCCATTCTTCTAAGAAGTGTTAGACTTAAAATACTATGGTTTGATGAAAATACAATTCTGTTTTTAATGAATTCTAAAATAGTGAAAAATGAATTTATTATATAGTTTTAAATATAACTAACTTTAAATTCATTGAAAAAAAAAAAAAAAAAAAAAAGCTTATATCGAAGGTCCTGACAAAGTAGATATTCAGGCATCATGTCCAATTTGGCTCAAGTTTGAGCAAGCTCTGAGTTACTATGAAGAGACCAAGAGGTATCATTTTTTCATAAAACCACAACTATTTCATTTGAAAGAACACAAGATCTGACTTATGTATGATTGTTTTTGATGGTTGTTTTCAACATCAGGGATTCAGGAAGCTGCAATATCCTATGAAACAGCTGTATGTTCACACGCATATGATGAAAGATTAAAGGATTTTGCTTTGGTTTTGTGTGTGTTTTTAATCTCAACATTAATGTCCTTAAAGCTGATTCTGTTTTTGTTTTATAGTTTTGTTTTTTCATTTGATTTCTCTTGTTCTTTTGTTTGTACGATGGATGATTAACCATATAGAAGAAAATTAAACTAATGACTGGTTCTTTCAGAAGTGGAAATGGATAGGTGTTAGTATGGCTAGTTTCTGTTGTGTTAGGGGAAGTGTCTCCATTGTTCTAAGAAGTGTTAGACTTGGGTTTGTTAATTGTTATGATCATAAATACTCCTTGAATAAACAAATCGAGTCTAAAATACTACCTTTGATGAAAATACAATTATGTTTTTAATGAATTCTAAGAAAAAATGAATTTATTATATAGTTTTAAATATAATTAACATTAACGAAAATACGGTAGCACAGACGTATCCAAAGTTTGCATGCTCCGAATTCGAATTTCATTTCAAACGTTCAACTTGGTATTACATTCCATTATGAGTGGGTCGAAATACCTAAATATACTTGTTTGATCCTTTATTTGTACTTGTTTTATGTTTTTATCCCGTACTTTCAATAAATAATTATTTAATCCATACTTTCAATGATTATTACTAAACTGCGTCGTTTAATTTAGCGTCACCTTTATCTCGTCTTTCATCGGGGAGCACTTGTCCCGGTGCGTGACTCCATCTCATCCCAATCACGGTGATTCGGCGACTACAGATTCAGAATTCAGCAACCTGATCTCTTACACAATACGAGCTCCGTAAAATTGAAGGTTTAACCGAAGGTCCTAATAATTTCTTGGTAAGCAATTCGATTCTTTTAACGATGTTATTAAGGTCAATCCTAGCGAATTGATTTGGGTTATATATGCTTCTTAACCGCTCCGATTTTACCTGATCATGCACTTTCTGATCCTTGATTCTGCATATCTTGAGCATATTGTCCGATTTATGCACGTCTTTGGATCAGTTTGTGGATCATTGTTGTTGTTGCTGTATCTTGCACAAATACATCCTTGATCAAGTTCTGAAAGTGATCAGTTCTTGTTATTGGCTTTTAATTGCATAGAAATCAGGTCAATGGCGTCTT
>CM071720.1:15315723-15344765 GCA_036630335.1 Physaria fendleri | reverse complement strand
CATTTTACTAAAATATATACTCATATTCTACTAAATAGCAATTTTCTTATTTTTTAAATATGATTTCTTTTTTTTTTAAGATACTATATATTCTCTTTGATCTAAACTATTAAGATATGTAAATATTTAGTTATTTTAAATATGACAATTACTATATTTGGAAATTAGAATATATTTGGAAATTAGAAATCAATGGTTAGATTTGATTATATTGACACGTGTCAAGATCTTATAATTTATCCACTTGATACGTGGCGAGCTCACGTTAAACGCGTTCTCTTTTTGGCGAGCTCACGTTAAACGCGTTCTCTTTTATATAATAAGATATTTATGTGGTTAAATAAGTTGTCATTATTAAATTATTAATATAGATGGCAGCCATAAGGTGATTGCATCCTTAAGTCATGTTTGGTAGATTAATAACTTAAAGTATAAATTGAAAAAAAAAAAAATCAATTATAAGTCAAGTTTTATTTCACCATTTATTAAACTTACTATTTTTTTTTCTTAGAATTTTACACCTTTTTCCAAAATTTGGTATAACCATAGATAAAAATAAAATATTATGGCCCCATCTTATTTGACTCATAGAGACTTAATGACTCTTTTTATGGTCAACAATAATTAATTACCTATATTAATTGGTCAAATCTCAAATTTTACAATAATCAAAAATTAATTACCTAACAAGTTGAACAAATTTAGTCAAAATAATATTACAAAAACAATAATAATCATATTGAATAATTACAATAAGCAGTATACTTGTCTTAATTTCAACAAATCTGATTTGACATTTGTCAATTTCTCTTGTTTACAATATCTTTCTCTATGTAAGGATCAGACACCACTTGCTCATGTATAAATACACATAAGACCAATTGGATTTGGTAAAAGGGAATCTCAAAAGTGTGTGTCTGTGAGAGATGGGTAAAGGAAGAGCACCATGTTGTGACAAAACCAAAGTGAAGAGAGGACCATGGAGTCCAGATGAAGACATGAAACTCATCTCTTTCATTCATAATTATGGTCATGAAAATTGGAGATCTCTCCCAAAACAAGCTGGTTAGTATGTTTCTGATCTTGTAAAGTCTCTTCCTTTAAGCTAGTTTCTAATCTTCTTGTTCTGATTCTATCAATGCATGCAAATGAAGGATTGTTAAGGTGTGGCAAAAGTTGTCGTTTAAGATGGATTAATTACCTTAGACCTGATGTGAAAAGAGGTAATTTTAGTGCAGAGGAAGAAGAAACTATCATTAAACTTCATCAGAGCTTTGGTAACAAGTATGTGTTGTTGTTGTTATCTTTTTAATGTCTTGTGTAGGCTTAAAGTTTCAGTTTTGACAAATGAGTTTTTTTGGATTCAGGTGGTCTAAGATTGCTTCTAAATTGCCAGGAAGAACAGATAATGAGATCAAGAATGTGTGGCATACCCATCTCAAGAAAAGATTGACCTCAGACACTAACCTCAATGAAGATGCAGTAGCTTCAAAAGAGAACTCTCAAGAGTCATCTCCTAATGCTTCTCTATCTTTTGGTAGTTCCAGCATGTCAAGCAAAGAAGATGATATAAAGATAGGTAGTGAAGTGATGGGAATGTTACAAGAGGTAGAGAAACCAGAGATGTTGGAGATGTCTTTTGATTTAGATTCTGACATTTGGAGTTTCTTGGATGATTCTTCATACTCATTGGAACAATATGAGAACTTAACTCCTCAAGAAGAAGATGAAGTTGAGAAATGGTTTAAGTACCTTGAAAGTGAACTTGGGTTAGAAGAAAACAATAACCAACAACAACAACAGGGGAAAGGAGATGAGCTTCTGATACATTAATGAAGTCATAAGCAAAAACTCAGTTTCATTTTTTAGAAATGGAACTTTAAATCCTTGTTGAAGAGATACAAATAGAGCTAAATTATTGGATGTTTTAGTAATATAGCAAAGATTAGATAATAGAAAGAGACAAAACTCAAAGATGAAAGATTGTATTTTGCAAATGATTGCTTTGTAGTGAAATCAAGTTATTAGAAGCAACCAAACATCAAGATAGAAAAGGACAGCTGAGAGAAATGGGAAAGATTAGTTGTTACTGTCTTACAAAATTGATGAAAGAAACAGATTTGATTAGTTATTGAATCATAAGAAATAAAGACATTCAGATTGAGTAGAGTAACAAACTATTCAAAGATCCAAAGTTTTACAAAAAAAAAGATAACTCTTTAAGACTCTGCAAAAGCCAGGAACATTGCTAGAATATGCAGGAAATTACTCAACTTCAGCAAGGTAATCATCAATCTCTGCTGGTGTTAGTACTCTGCATTAAACCCATAAAATCAATAGTATCTATTAACATTTTATTCAGAATCAGTAGCAGTAATAAAGAGTTTTACCTGAAAACTTTGTCAGCACCAATTTTGCCAATCTCAATATTTTTGCTTGAGATTTCTCCTTCAAAGCTATATAAAAAAAGGAAAAAAAGGGAGGTGAGAAGGGTTTCGTGTTTTCCGGTATATTGTAAGAACTAGAGCTACATATGTATGCGTGTCTGTGTGGACCATTATCAGAAATAGCTCAAGGTTTGCTAAAAGACTACAAGCGCTTCCATTTTAAAAATCTGTGATATGGGTTTGGTAATCTAACATCCACAAGACTGGAAATTTTCTACTAATGAATGATCAAGAGAGCTTAAATACATAGATTTGTACTTACCCTTCTTTCAATGTCAGTATAGCAGTGTGAATGGCATCGTCTAGTTCCATGTCTTCTGTGTACCTGCAAGATATTCGTAGTAGGTTAGGGTTGGAATTGGAAAACCAAAGAAGAATGATTTCCTGTTACAGTGACAGCATAAACAAATGAAATTTGAGTCGTAAAATAAATTTTCAACATCAGCTAAGTGGTTATAGATTGTTCCAAGAATTTACCATCTATCATTACCAAAACATAGTAAACAATAATAACCTTTTCTCAAGGAATGTTTTTGCATTAGAAACGTTTTTCCCCATGGCTGAAGCTTTCCAGGAGAAGTAAGAGCCAGACGGATCCACCTAGCAAATAAAAAAAACCCAAAAAAATTTGAGTTAGACCCGAGCTAGAAGGAAAATATTCTGAAGCAAGGTTATTTCACTGCTGAAAAAAGTGGAAATTGAGCTATGAGCGCTGGGAGACTCTGTGGTTAATCAACTGACACATATCATAAGGAGAAAATACCTGATACAATTGTGGACCCTTGTCGTCATATCCAGCTACAAGCAGAGAAACCCCAAAAGGCCTAACACCACTGTTAACAAGGGAAGGTAACAGTAATTAGAAGAGGATATATTATCTAACCTATGGTAAAGATTCACTAATTGAAATAGCACTTACCCTGATTGCGTAAACTCTTGCATAACAGTCGCAGTTTCCCTGACAAGTTGGGTAACAGGGATGGGTTCCTACAACAATAAAACTTCTACTGATAAAACAACTGAATTGACTTAGAAACAAACATTTATGAAGAAAAAATAACACAAACCAACTGAAACTATATCTTAGTACCAAGGATTCCAATAAAGTTTGAGAAAAGGAGATAGAATTACCTTGTACAGTCGGAGATATTGCTCAGCCTGTTTCCGACTCTTCCTAACAAGAACTCGGAAATCAGGACCCATGCCACTGCACAAAAGAAAACAACAAAACAATTTAGTACTCAACTATAGCAACAGACCAATAATAAATATAAAAAAACTTAGCATCAGGGAGGAGAATACCTGTATACAACTCCAATATTAGGAGTCAAATGCTGAATTTTCTGAACCTGAAACATGCAAACAAGAAAACTAATGCCAAATATCTAGACTGGACTACGCAATCTAAGAAAACACCAAAAAACATGGTTCTCAGGTAATCCAATCCAATCCAATCCCATACATAATATCTAAGAAAATAATCCAATCCTTTATTCCCACAGGTATGCTAGTCTACCACCATATAATTAGGTAGGAAGATTAGATTAACTTACAGATGCTTCATCAACGAGAATAGAAGGCAATTTCTTTTCGGTAGCAATAACAACTCCATTAGAAGCTGTAGTAAGTTAGAAACCAGTTATCATAAGAAATCAGAAATCTAGAAACTTTTCTTGATCTATTAGCATTACACAATGTCATTGACAAACCTTTAATCCCCAAAGATGTTTGGCCTGATCCAACAGCTGTAAGAGCATGTTCTATCTGCACCAACTTCCCAGATGGGCTGTCACATATCCACAACACAAATTAGTCCAAGAATCAAGTAAACCTAAAACGCTAGAAAAACACTAACTTGTATGATTAGAAAACTTCATACCTAAAAGTGGTGAGTGAAAACGAGTACTGACTATCCCCCATAGCTCCTTAGTTAAAATTGGTGAAAATGAGATCGAATTCCTGAAATAAATTTCTCATAAATTGAATCCTTGGAAGAAGAACACCCCCAAAATCAGGATTTGAACAAACGATTCAGGTTTCGATTGCTAAAAATCAGAGTCTAAGAAGAGTACAATAGAATTGAGCTCCTGAGATCTACACGAATACTCAGAAAGAAATTAGTAACAGCGAAGAAAGAATAAGCGTACCTCTCTAGCTTTAGTATCGAGATCGAACAAAGCAATTAGCAGAGAAAGTGAGAAAGAGAGGTGAAAGAAATAGGCTTTTTAAGGTTTCTTGCAGAGAAGGTTGAAGTGAAATGGTAATTTCGCTTGTGTATATAGCTTTCCTAGTGAAACAGAACAGAAAAGACCGCGTGGCCTAATGGATAAGGCGCTCGCCTCCGGAGCGGGAGATTGTGGGTTCGAGTCCCCGCGTGGCCTAATGGATAAGGCGCTCGCCTCCGGAGCGGGAGATTGTGGGTTCGAGTCCCATCGTGGTCGTTTTTATTTCTTGCTCTCTTATTTCATCATTTACTGAAACCAGATCCAATGCTTAACCACTTTTAACTTTTTTTTTCCCACTAAATATGCTATAACCACAGACAGTGATGATTCTTAGAAAGATAGGGGAGATGTATTCACTATTTGTGGTCGGAAAAAACAGTACAGATTGCCCAATGTTGTCGGAGCGATTAGGGAGTGTGTTCGGAGTTAGGAGTTTGTCGGAGATATTCTGACTTCAACAAATATGAGTATTAGTAGTTCAAAGACATAAACACCGACTCAAATGATAGCTTTGTAGATAAATAGCAAATACTAAAAACTAGAAGACGCTAGCTCAGTAAAGATCTCTAGGTAACTCAGAGTTCTAAAGTTCGAATTGCATCCTAACAGCTCGCCCCAGAGATATGTAGGACCACGGAAATGTAGACAGAGAATCTATAAGTTAAACAGAGCTCTTAAAATAAGCAACAATGGCTAGTCTTTACGCTTTGATCGCTCTTTTCTTGTTCTTCCATCGAGTCGCAAAGACTCAAACCTTTTAATCTTAGGAAGAATCAAAATGAACAATCCGAAACCCGACATTGCAATTCCAAAAATCGCAAAGGGTAATAATGATGGTAAGTTTCTTCCAATAGAAGAAATTAACGGACAAAAAACTCCTCCAACAACAAGAGACTTTCCAAACATCATTGTTGCACAAGTAGGAAACATTTCAACCATAAATACAGATTGAATCCGAATCTCGCGCATAAGAATGTCCCTGAGTTCGAGCTTTGTTTTTCCAAGGAGTGTTAGTACAAAACAGAGTACTAATACTACACCGTGTAAGGTGTTTACTAAAACAGAGCTTCTTTTGTTGAATCTCTCCAATAAGATTGGAGTTTTGACAAAAGTAGGTAACTCAACTAATGCTTAGGGTTTCACTTAAGTAGATGTTGACATCTATGTCTCTAGCTGTTAAAGGAACTCCGTAATACGATATGCCCAACCCAAACATGATGATCATTACGATTAAGATCCTGCGAAAAGCCCATTTTTGGATGAAGAAGTCTTCAACTGAGTAACTTGGGAGATACACAAAGTTTCCTTGATCAAGAGGTAACTTAGAAATCACGTAATCCAAATAAGCTTTGCTCTTAGGTGACATCTTTATGAAAACATACAAATAAGCTCATATCAAAATTACTGCTTCTACGTGCAGATCAATTATGAATCTTGATCTAACGAAAGGTTGTAATTAATATCATTGTTTGAAAAATGAGGATAGAAAATAAAAGATCAAAGACCACGAGAATGATGATCAACCTAGCGAAAATTTCATGACATTTGTGAGAGGAAGAGTGGAAAAAGCCCGTCAAACTCTTCAAACAACAATAGCGGTAAGTACAAACTCGCCTATTACGGTTTTTGATATCCTTAAAAATATACTTGATGCACTTGAATATACTGTTGTGGTACAGAATTTTCATGACGAATAATGGTGTTTTTATGATGAAGAACAAAATATGTACATGATGAATAATGACATTACAAATTGTTTTTTTTTTAAAGAAAAAAAATACATAATAGTGATATTAAAAAAATGCTTATCAAAATCTATTAAAAACATCTTTTAAAATCTATTAAACTTATAGTGAACATTTCTAATATTTTTTTATAAGTATTTATTTTCTAATTTGAAGTAAAATACATGCAAATTACAAGAATTTTTTTTGTTGTTATTTTTGTGCACATTTTTCGTACACATCTATAATAAAGTGAAAAATCATATTCTTAACATTGAGATTTATGTGATACTCAATTAGTATATGTATTTAGCATATGCTACCTAGGATATGTCACACGACTGAAATTTTTTAAGATCCATTACAAAAAATAATTCTAAACTAATAATTTTTATTCTTATTGTTTTCCAATTAACATTCAACATTTAAGAGCCAATGTTGTTTTTGTAGGGTTTATTATTTTTATAAGTATTGTCACTTGGGACTTTGTTAACTAAATCCTGAATAGAAAGTTCAACATGTTTATCATCATTACTTGAGCACAGATTCAGCTTGCCTTACCAAGGTGACAGCCCAACAAAATCCGTCTTAAAAACTGAATCAACGCGGACAGGGCAGTCAGGATCGTGTAGTCCTGAAACAACACTGTGCAATGCTTTACGAAAGTTGTTCTGAAACTTGTATTCTGTCTGAGAAGTAAATGATTCATCTCATTTTTTCCAACTGCGCTAATTTAACATCGCCTGGAATATCAGAGTTTTCAACCCAGCCTGGAGTACACAACTGGTCATAGATAATCCAAGAAAGGTTTTTGTATACGACATTTTTTTTTTTAAAAAAAAACAATCATATTGAATATTATAAACACAAAGATAATTAAATAGAAAAATAATAGAAATTCTTTACCTCCAACAATTGTTTTTTAAAGATGGACCAATAAAAAATCATTGCCCTTTAATAATTATTTTTATTTTTTAACAAAATTTACTAAATATTTTATAGGTGTTTGTTTCCACCCTTTAATAATTATTTTTATTTTTTAACAAAATTTACTAAATATTTTATAGGTGTTTGTTTCCAAAATTATAGGTTTTATAGGTATTCCGATAGTCATTGCTCGACACAGCTTAGTTTTGTATCAAGGATATCGATGCACCAGACGCAACTCATTCTCTCCGTGAACAAAACGACATTAGTGGTGAGGACAAAATCACCTATTATACCAATATAGGCATATATCTATTTTCGTATTCCTTGGAAATATACTTGATACTCTTCTCTTTGAATTACCGAATCAGAGTGATTCATTTGACTATCCAAGCGAGATCTATACACACTTGATTATGATGTCGTAGTACAGATATGACATAGGTTGTATTTATAATAATTACAAATCTTTTTTAAGGAAAAGACACATAATAGTGATATTTCAAAAAATGCATATTAAAATCTATTAGAAATATCTATGTGTTTTAAAATTTGTTAAACTTACAGAGAACGGTTGTAATATATTTTATAGATTTTTATTTTAAAAGTTATACTGATTTAAAAAAAAAAAAATTGTTCACAACTTGGTGAAAGATTATTCATGTTGTGTTTGTAGTATGACATAAGGAAGATTAAACAAAATAGATTTAATGGTAATAGAAGTAAGTTTTTAGAAAAATAAGAAGTCGATAGTTTAGTTGACGATTTTTTTTATAAAAAAAACACACACACGAAAATGGAGAGACAGAGAATCTATAAACTAAGCAGAGCTCTTAGATTCAGCAACAATGGCTAGTGTTTACCCCTTGATCCCTCTTTTCTTGTTCTTCCATGGAATCACATAGACTCAAACCTTTAGTCTCAGGCAGAATCAAAACAAACAATCCGAAACCTGCCATTGCAACTCCGAAAATCGCAAAGGGTAATGATGGTAGGTTTCTTCCGATAGAAGCAATTAACGGACAACAAGCTCCTCCAACAACAAGAGCTTGTCTAAACATCATTGTTGCGCAACTTCTTACACAAGTCGGAAACATTTCAACCATAAATACAGCCATAAGGTTGAATCCGATCCTCGCACAGAAGAATGTCCCAAGTTCGAACACAAATGCGAGCTCTGTTTTTCCGAGGAGGGTTAGAACGAAACAGAGGACTCCCGATACTCCGCCTAGTAAGGTGTTTACTAAAACAGAGCTTCTTCTGTTGAATCTCTCTAACAAGATTGGAGTTATGACAAAAGTAGGTAACTCCACTAAAGCGTTTAGGGTTTCGCTTAAGTAGATGTTGACATCTATGTCTCTAGCTGCTAAAGGAACACCGTAATACGATATTCCTAATCCGAACATGATGATCATAACTACTAAGATCCTGCGAAAAGCCCATTTTCGAACGAAGAAGTCTTTAACCGAGTAACTTGGAAGATACGCAAAGGTTCCTTGCTGAAAGGGTAACTTGGAGATTACCGAATCCAGATAAGCTCTGTTCTTGGGTGACATCTTTATGAGAACATCAATAGCTTCTTTATCTTTACCTTGCATATGAAGCCACCGAGGCGATTCAAGCGCGAAAACATAGAGGAAGATACAATAAAACACTGCTGGTACAGATGTGTAGAGATATAAGTATATCCATGATGAGTGTTGCGCAAGGTAAGCTATTCCAGATAATGACATAAACCCTAAAACGAATAGGGTAAATGGGATCATTGTGGCTCTTGGTCTCCATTTGGTGCTGACTCGTTCACTGATTAGAACTAGTGCGTATGACCAGATCTGTGATCTCGCGAATCCGATTATAAACTTGAGAGATGTGTAGATCCAAACATTCGTTGAGAAGATTATAGAGATTGAAGTGATTGACATTACAAAGGTTGAAGATAAAAGAAGTTTCTTGCGTCCCAAGGAATCATCTGGGATTAAAGCTAGAAAAAACCCTCCTACTATTGCACCGATGTAAAAGGCAGAACTAGGCATACCTGTTAGGAGAATCAAAGATAAAACATAATAAACGATGAAGATGATTGTCCAAAATATCGAAATCAAGAAGGATTTAGATAATAAACGATGAAGATGATTGTCCAAAATATCGAAACCAAAAAGAATTTAGAAGATTACGAAGATATTTCATAATATACCTCTAAGTAACGAGCTCGAGCACTCGAGGCCGAACTCTGAAATGACGGATTTGTCCTTGGAACCACCATCCCAATCCCAAGCTGATCTCGGAAGCTTACAGATATCAGAAGTTACAGAATCACAGATCGTATGGTTAAGACAGTGCCATGTTGGGTATGCATCTGTGTAAACTGTGATAAAGATCTGTTGAGCATCGAAGAGTAAAGCAAGTCCAACGAGTAATGTCTGAAAAATTTGCCAGAATCCAAAATCAGATAGAGACTGTTCGATGATATTGTCGAAAGTCAACTCTTCTGGTTCGGTGTTTTCGTTGACTTCGTGATTAGATAACAATGGTTCTGTTTGATCAGCCATTAGTGTTTAGTTTTGAGCTTTGTTTTTTTTTTCTTTGATTAGTGCTATATATATGTTCTCTGCTTTTTTGTCAGTTTATATAGATCTGAAATCTGAATCTGTGTTTTTATTAAATACAAATCTTTAGAATGTAATATAATTATAATTTATTTCGTTACCGTGTTGAATGGGTTTGTAATAGTATTTTAAAAACATGCTCGTGTGAAGCGTTTTGGCTGAGTTGATATTAGAATAGTAATGGAAAAAGGAAGTTGGCTTAGCCTAATTTTTATATTTGTTTGTATGTTTATAGTCTTAACAACTCTGGCATAGCACAATAAAATGATTAGTTAACTCACAATTTGGGGAAAGTAATATATTTGCCATAAAACATATTTCATAAATTCTATAAATTATTTTAAGATTACTTACAAATTTTCAAAATTTAGTATATGATTGATTATAAATTTATAAATTGATAAGGATATTTTTTATGGATTTATTCAAACAAACTTTTAAAACATTCAAATTAAATATAGATAAATTATATGATAATTTTTATTTTGATCTTATCCAATCTAAAAATATCTAAATTAACAGTTGTTTTTAATAGTTTTATAGAATGTTAATGATTTTGATAAATATATAATTTAGGAAAATCTTTACAATTTTTAGAAAATTCAAAGATTTTAACAGATTTCCAGTAATATTTAAAAATTGTTTAAAAAACAAAATTTAAAAGAATTAGTAATCCAATAACAGTAAACTCTAATACAATTACAAATGATGCATTAAGATAATCAATCACGCAATCCACTTTACTAAAATACAGACCGCGTGATTTTCATTCGAATTCAAAAGCACTCAACGCGCATACAATAAAGAGAAACGGCACAACGTTAACGTCATCAAACCACACACGTTTCACTCACATAATCGAGAAACAGTGTGGCCTTAAAAACGACATTCATTCGATTTTTATAAATATAAAACGACACAAACATAACGTACACTTAAGATGTAAAACTACATACCCTACTTAAATCTTAATTACACTTGTGTTCAGGACGATGAGTGAACTCAAAGTCTATATGAACAAAAGCTCGTTCCACTTCAGCGAGCTGCTCTAGTTTCTCCTGAAGAGTCTCTCCTTGAACAAAAGCTCGTTCCACTTCAGCGAGCTGCTCTAGTTTCTCCTGAAGAGTCTCTCCTATGTTATGAGCTTCTTGCAATCTCATATCCTCTGGCAAAACAATGTCTACTTCAACAAAGTAATGTGACCCAAAAGTGTAAGCTCTTACTGTGTCAATGTGTTTGATTTGTTCATGATGGTTCCATATCAAGAATGTTAGTTTCGCCAAGAAATCTGGTGGCGCAGAGCGTCCTATTAGCGAATGGACGTTCTCTAGTACTGTTCTTGCCCATGTTGATATAGTATACAAAGCAATCTGCAACAATAAAACAACAAAATGCTTTATGTAATCCCACAAGACATTTCATGATCAATTTAGATACGGTAAAGATGAAATTCTTAATGATAGTTTGTTGTTTTCGCCAATTCTTGGAATAATAGCTTGTTCAACTGCTGAGAATTACAAAGTTGAATAAGTTGTATAAAGGATTAAGTGAATCCCAATACTTATACTTACGAGTATAGCACCAGAGGGATCAATCCACCAGTAGAATTTGACGGCTAAGACAGCTGTTATTAAGCCGATTGAATTGGTGATGACATCAAACATGTGATCCTGAGCATAGGCTCTAACGATTTCGTTTTGAAATCCTCTGCAATAGAGCATGAGTAGAAACTTTACAATGGTGACAGAGACCATGATCCCTATCATCCATTTCTCCTCTGTGCTATTCATATGAATACCACTCTGTAACAAAAATAGAATTAGTTAAATTCATCAAATCAGCCATGGAAGCAGTTACTAAAAAGGGTGAGATATACCTTGGCTACTAATTGTCTTCCTGACTCTAATAAAACTTGCAGTCCAAGAGTTGCCATCACCGAAGCAAACACAATGATACCCTGTTAATGCACAAACACCCTTTAGCTAATCTATATGAAGAGGTTAATACCAAATAGATACACATAGAAGCATACCACAGGCTGCATTCGACGTTTTCCAATGGGATAATGAAAATGATTTGGTTTTCTCATGGCATTAGCTGTAAACCAAAGAATAAAACCAGACAAAAGATCCAAGAGAGAGTCCAAAGTTGAAGCAATCACAGCCATGGATCTACTCTCCATGGAAGCATTCCAAAGTTGAAGCAATCACAGCCATGGATCTACTCTCCATGGAAGCATAAACTTTTGCAACAAAAAGCACCAGATTTGCTGCATTCGATATGTGAACTGCTAGTCTCTCACTCTTTGCAAGCCTCATCATTTCTTCCTATTCAAAACCAAAAAAAGATTGAGAATGCATGAAGGAGGAAATCTCAAACAGAGACAAGTAGAACCAGACCTCAGTTGGAGCACCAGATGCAAAACCAGTTTCGTGTATAGTCTCCATCTCATTGAAACCCTCGAGTAACCTCTCTTGCTTTTTGTAGTATTCAGAGACTCTCCGTTCTTTTTCTGTATCGAGACAACATAGAGGATCAAGAGTTCAAAGTTAAATCCAATGCAAGATATAACAATTCCAAGGTAAAATTTAAATCCATTTTTGCAAGATATAACAATTTGAGAGTAGATCTTGATGAAGTTTATCAATTCCTCAATCATTCTACAAAACCTCTGTAGAGAGAATCTAATTCAGCATCCAAATAATTTTAAAAACAAAGAATAATCTGACATATGCAAAATTCATCAAACAAAAAGTTCAATATTCCATCAAAAGATTGATAACTTTGAATCAACAGAATCAAAACTTTAATATTCCCCTGAATCAATCTACAGAGTTCTAAGTCTAGAATTTTCCAGACTCAATTCTACTTCAACATAATTTGAATTCGAATCATACATTTGCATAATAACCTTTTCCGTCATCAATTTACACGATTAAAGTTCCTATATACGCACGCCTAACAGATTGATCTAAGATTACGAACAAAAAAACTAAAAACGAAGAACAAATCTTACTCGGAGTACGAAGATAACGAAAAAACCGAGATCGACCGTCGTAACGGCCATTTGACGACGGTGAAGAAGGAAGTTGAAAAGTGTCGAGGCTAAGACGCCAAGACGGCGTATCGTCGTCACAAGGTAAAAGCTCGACATTGTATTCGTCGTCCGTACGAACTATATGCTCCGTCGCCATTAGTGGATTGGTTTATCTCTCTCTCTGCGTTCGAATTTCGAAAAATGGGTTTGAGGGAAGTAGTTACAGAGAGAGGGAGGAGGCTATTGCTTGTTTGAAGGGATATAGGAGTTTGTAAGCATACGTGTCCCACACAACTCTCCTTTTATAATGAGGAAAAACTGGAAAACACTATACGCCTGACAAAAAGGAAAAAAAAATATATATACTTTTATATTAATAAAAATATTTTTAATGCAAATTGTGCGTATTCAAAATTTGAAAATTTATATAAATTAAACTATCGCTTTAAAACCAAGTAATAATATAGTAATTGATATATTAATTTTTGTGTATAAATTGATATATTATATGTTATTTAGATTCAGAAAACAATGTATTTAGTCCTCGAAACTATACATCACGCTATATAACCCTGAATCTTTGTTATCTTGTACGTTGATCCCAATTGAAAGTTTTGACAGCAATTTGGCCCTCAAACTTTATTTTGTTTGATTTTGTTCGACTGTCAATAACCAGTACGAGACGAAATTGTCATATTAAGTTTTGAATCGGGTGAAATTATTGTTCTATTTTCAATTTAGGATCAATTGTAACGTCAAACTTCCTGTAAGGGATAATTATAAGATTACTATACGGCATGATGTCGATAGTTTCGGATGCTAAATACATCATTTTATATTCATGTTAAACTCTAATTTTTGTATGAATTAATATTTTTTTTGTTTAATATGTATAATACATCATATTTATAATCAAAATGAGAAAATTAAGTAACCTATCAAGAATCTTTTTTCATAAATGATTAATATTTTAAATTATATATATAATATATTTTGTAAAAAATACTAATATTTGAAAAAGTGACCTATAACTTTACAAAAAAAAATTAAAAAAGAATATTTTAGACCCTATATTAAATCATACTTAAATAATAGATGGCATAAATCAGCCTTTTAGTGGGACCTTGTTCACAAAAATCAGCCTTTTGGTGAGTCATTACTCATTAGTCACTAGTGATATAAGAAGGTATGATCCAGAGCATGCACTAGACCAAAATAACAAGGACTTCTTACTATTCTTTTACATCATCCAAATAAAAGACAATTAATTAAGCAAAAAGGTTTTTTAGACGACCACGTAAATTAAAAGTAATATTTTTCTAAATAAAAAGTTTTGTAGCATGAATTATGATAAAGAATTTATATATATATATTGTAGCATGAATTATGATAAAGAATAAATCATGCAAATTTTGTTGAGATCAAAGTGGTTTCCCATGATCGCAAAAAGCTTTTGTCCCCTTAGTCTTTGTTAACTTAAACTTTTTCTTTCTTTATCCCAGCATTTTCTCCGAGTGGGGTTTAATACTGACAAGTTTTTTTCTTTTGCATTTTTAAATTATTGTGTGATGTTTTGCCTTAATGTGGATGTGCATGATGTCACTCTTTCATCATTTATTTTTTTTACTAACGTAACAATCAATAAACACTTGATCAGAAAGTTACAATCTCATCTCATCTCGACACCAAGTCACCAATAGCCGTAAATATGCTTACATAGAGATGAAGGTTATGTTCGGATGTGTGACGGTCCATCGTAACTTAAACTGTGAGATGTGAATAAGGGCTGAGATTCAATTTCAAAGACGCGTGTACTGGATCAGCGTCTAGGCCCATGAATAGTAGGCTTTTTGTCATTTATTGGGTCGAATGGGCGGTTAGAGAAGAAAATCACAATATTTTCGGTCCGTTTTTTTCTGAAGTTTTCCTTATGGGTTTCGAATTTCAATAGTCCATAATTAACCGGGTTCACTAATCAGATTTGTCTAACCGGATTTAAATTTGCGTAGTTTCTGGTTCAGAATATATATACCAGATTTCAACCACCGCCTTAACCAAACAATCTTAAAATCAGAGTCTAAGCGATAGGGCTAAATTCCCAAATTCAATTCGTTTCGATTCTCATATCAAGCACTCGAAAGCGAGAGATCAATTAACCCTAGATTAATCCAAGATGCCGAAGAAGATGGGTGTGAACAGCAAGGCGGAGGTAGCCAAATCCCGGAAAAACGCTGCGGAAGCCGAGCAGAAGGATCGACTAGCACGGGAGAAGGAAGAACAATACTGGCGTGAGGCGGAAGGTCCTAAATCTAAAGCGGCGAAGAAACGTGAGGAAGAGGCGGAGAAGAAAGCGGAGGTAGCTGCTAAGAAAGCAGAGGCGAAACGTTTGGCTGAGCAAGAGGAAAAGGAGTTGGAGAAGACTTTGAAAAAGCCTGATAAGAAGGCGAATCGTGTTACGGTTCCGGTTCCGAAGGTTACGGAGGCGGAGTTGATACGGAGACGTGAGGAGGAACAGGCGTCGTTGGCTAAGAAAGCGGAAGAGTCTAAGAAGAAACAGACGAGGATGGCAGCGGAAGATGAATATGAGAAGATGGTGCTGGTGACTAATACTAATCGTGATGATTCTCTCATTGAGGCTCATACTGTTGACGAGGCGCTCGCACGGATGACGGTGTCAGATAACCTTCCCGTTGATCGACACCCGGAGAAAAGGCTTAAGGCTTCCTTTAAGGTTATCTCTTGTGTTCTGATGCTTCTTAGTTCTTATGAATTGTTTGATAATTGGATTATGAATATTATTGTATCACTGAGATGAAGGACGATGCATTCTTTAGAAGAAATTAGTAGTTGATCCTGTTAGTGGATCATCACATTTAGCAGAAAATATGATCTTTTGAGGTTATGTATATGTATACATATTAGAATAGTCTATGTTGTTTGTAATGATAATTGTTTGATGATATACCAACCAAATTCTGGTGGATCAATATGCTGAGTTGGTTCTATGATTGTGATTTAGGCCTTTGAAGAAGCAGAACTTCCAAGGCTCAAGGCGGAGAAACCAGGTCTTACTCATACTCAGTACAAGGACTTGATCTGGAAGATGTGGAAGAAATCGCCTGATAATCCTCTTAACCAGGTTAGTCATACTCCATCTCGCCCTTAGTTAATCGGTATAAGAGTGGCTTGTTCAACTGTTTCAAAATGCATTTGTAGCTGGTGTTTATATAACAAAACTAGTAGTTAATAAACCTTTAGGGCTCTAGAAGTTGTTGGCATAGGTGTTGATCGGAAACTGAACTATTTGTGTACAGGCTGCTGCTGCTGCCGCCGCCGAGTGAATTGTGACTCAGTAGTATATGATGAACAGGGAGATGCATGACAGAGTATGATGAAGATCTTTTGTTTCACAGAGTGTGTGTAACATACTTTGAGCATAATTCTGCTCGCAGACATTGCTTATTGTTTCTTATGCTTTGTGTATAAACACTATGACATAGCAGACAAGTTTGATCAAATAAGGATACTTGTGCTATTTAGTAATGAGTATGAACCACAGTTTACCAAATACCATCTTCAGAATGAGAGATGATCATCTGAGATTCTGAGCAGGTCTGTCGAGATCCGCCCTGCAAAGTCCGCACCCGCAACAGACAATATGGGTAAAGAAATTCGGCCCGCACCCGTCACAGAGCGGAGAGCAGAGTTACAATTACGACCAAAGATGCCACTGACATAACTTGGTCCTAAGTTGCATTCATCTCTGATCTGACAAATCGTCCAATATGTTAAGTCTGTTCTCTTTCACAGCCACAACAGAACCAGCTACAAAACTCTTGTTTTCTAATCGGACATGGGTCGAAGATGGTTTTTTTTTTCCGGTTCAGAGCTCCACAAAAAACACTTAAAACATCACTTGTCTGTAAACTTGCTTCAATCAGACATTTAATCATTGAAGACGCAGTTTACACATAAAAGTCAGATCTTTTTTACAAAGTGTGAACCGTTTTATCTTTATTTTGGATTCGCATATACAAAAAGCTCACGCTAGTTTCAAACCATCTACTACAATATCACAATCCGTAATTCTCACAAGGCTCTATATAACTTTTAGCTCTCTCAACCATTCAGTGTGGAGAGGACATGGATCAGGTTTCCCTTCTGCATTTGCCTTCTCCGAGAGGGAATAAAACCATCCATTCCTCCATTTAAACTGCAGCAACAAGAAAACTACATGAGACACAAGATACTGATGCATATACACTTAACAAGAGAGATCAAAGATGTACTTCTTTAACAGCGGTTGGGAAATGAGCAACAGCTCGAGAATAAGCACATAGTCTCTCCACCATGTTCTCTTCAAAGGTTAGTCCTTTTTCTGCAGCAGCTGCTCCTGCGAGTTCTTGGATCAGTCTCGACACCTAGATATATATATAATTAGTACTTAACAGCGATTTCGAATGTTAGAAATGAAATGAACAAATGAAAGGTTTGTACTTCATCTCTATATTCTTTCTCCACCATGCCTACACTTGCACCTGGATGACGAGCTCCAACAAGCATAAATGCACAAATCCAAATGAGTTTCTCCAACATTTGCTTCTGAAAAGCTTCTTTATCCAGTACCTACACTTCACAGAAACAAAGGGAAGACTATAACATCTAGTTTTTTTGTTCTTCATCATAGGACATAAATGTTTGCTTTTTGTAACCTTGCAGGAGAGGCCACCAGATTCTAATCTTGCAGCTACATCTGAAGCCCATTTTCCATAAGCAGCAGTTAAACCTTCAGGGTTAGTATCAGTCTTTCCATCCACTGGTGGCTCACCAAGCTTTGACACAGCAAAATAGGCTAACACTTGGTCTGCATCACCTAAACCTTTGCTCTCAAACCATGGCTCCATCATTCCATTTTGAAAAAACACCAAATCTAATCAATTACACACAACATTGTTAAAGTTTGACTATCCCAATATCAAACGCCCTAAAAATCTGACATTTTGATGTAAAGTTTCTACCTTTCCATCTAGATTTTGGAGTAGCCTCAAGAACAGCATCAAGATCATCATTTCTAGAACAAACCAAAATAGGTCCTTCAAAATCAACAGGAACTGCTTCTCCTCTCTTCACCAACAAATCCTCGCCATTACCCATTTCCTGTAACGCAATTCCTACTCTTCCGCCACCTACAATCACAGCAGGTGCTAGTTTTTTAGCTGTAGCAGAAGATGCAGCCATAGCCATTGGGACAGCGAATCTAGAGGGTTTAAGAGATTCAGAACGTCGGAGAAGAGAGAAACGAGTTGATGTGGAAAGAGTAAACAGAGTATAGCTGGCTTTAGCCATGATGGTGATGATAATGGGCCTTGACGATGTTGTTGTGGCTTCTCATGGCTTGGCTTGGATTATTTTTTGGAGGCTCTAGCTTATCGGTTTTGGATGACTCACCATGATAAACAGCACGATGTCAAATCAAAGAAAAGTAAAACGGCAAGCTGTTGAACTGTTGATTATGTAAGTGTTTTAAACATAGTTAGACATAGGCATGGGAAAAAAAAAAAAAAAAAAACTGAATCCAAGAAAATAAGAACCAACTCCCAAAAAAAAAAAAAAAAAAAAAACTGAATCCAAGAAAATAAGAACCAACTCCCAAACTGAATTTTTAAAATATATGAATGATTCATAAATTTTTAAAACCAAATTGAAAACCGAATTAGAATCAAAAATTTTATGGGTTTACTTTGTAATTCCCACATGTACTATATGATTTCAAATCGAATTTTCCCAAACTTTTCGTCTTTTCACTATACTACATAGACAATATTTATACTTATTTTTCTACATAAACTTTATTAACCGCTATAATTTTCTCCTATGTAATCAAATCTAGTTAACCATAAAAATATCATATTTTAAATCGATTTTAACACTAATTTATCTCAAATTTTGACCGGTTTTACAGCCGGTTAAGACAGTAACCCTCTTCTTATCGTACCCATATGAAAAACCGGTCAGAATTAGGAAAAAATTAGCGTTAAAATCGATTTAAAACATGATATTTTCATGGTTAACTGGACTTGATTACGTAGGTAGGAAAAATTAGCGTTAAAATCGATTTAAAACATGATATTTTCATGGTTAACTGGACTTGATTACGTAGGGAGTATGTTGCAGCGGTTAATAAAGTTCATGAAGTAAAATGAGTATAAATATTGTCTATATAGTATAGTGAAAAGACCAAAAATTCAGGAGTATCCGGTTTGAAACTATATAGTACACGTGGAATTACAAGCCAATTTTTTTTATCTATTAGTATTTTAGGTATTTGAATTACATTTATTTACAATATTTATATATTATTTTATTTTTTAAGTATTTGTTTATTTTGAAATATTTTTATTATTTTCTATATATCTTTGTCCTGAAAAAGCAAGAGACAGAACAAAGAATTTTGATCTTTGAAGTTGTCATAAAGAAAAGTATATTTGATGCTTAACTTGCCACTTCAGAATATGTTCTGTAATGTCCCTACATGCACACAGATATATGTATAAATACACACACTATTATCTTCACAACAGTCACATCAAAGATCCACAAAACTCAAACCAACAATGGAGAGAACATTTATAGCATTATTCATCCTCTTCCTTCTCTGCTTTCCCTTATCATCAACAAGCTTACTCAACCAAGAACAAACCAATGGTCCTCTCTTTTAAAACATATATACTCTCTCTCTTATGTGACAATAAAAGTTAACTATCAATGTTTCTTATTACAGAGGTTACAGTAAAAGACATCAAAAGAAGAGAAGATGATAATAGTATTTACATTTTCCGGGCAGGGAAAGGAGGAAGTCATGGAGTTACAGGTGTAAGAGGCGGTGGCGGTGGCCGGAAAGCAGCTCCGAATAAACGTAATGCCGCCGGAGATCATCCGCCACCGTTGTTCTTATCTATTGTCTCTGTGATCTTTACTGTTTTTGTAATGTTTTCATTAACTTGTTTGGATATGCTTTGTTGTGTTTAAACAAATGTCTTAACCTTCGAGTAATGTGTTGACACCATGGTTCAAAAGATCGGCCTAGTCGCCTAAAAAATCAGTCTACGCACTCAAGTCGGAGCACTCAAGTCGGAGTAAAGCGTCCCGATTTATGTTAATTAAGAGTAATAAATCAGTCATGCGGTTTTTATCAATCATTTCGCGATGTTAATGTTAAAGTATATTAAAGGAATACTAAAATGATTTGGGTAAGTAATTTACCATTAAATAATGCGAGAGAGTGTTAATGACAACATTTAACGATCTAACACTGTTTAATGAATGAAAATGATTTGATTTTAGAGATTACCGGTAAATTTAGTTATAATCGGCCGGTTAACAATCCGGTTTAACCCATAACTATTAACGACTAGAGAATAGCTTTTTTACTACTTTGTCTTCTCCATCGCATCACTCGTTTGTTTCTTCATCCATATTGGAGAAGCTTCGATCGATTTATTCGTTTTTCTATTTTTCGAATCTCATGATTATCTTTATTGCGTTTTCATTGGATTCAGTTTAGATCGAATGATGAAACCAAGTTCCGTCTCAGAGGTAACAATCAGATACATCTGCTATGTTTTTTTCTTTTGTTTGTATACCGATCGATTTGATTATCGGTTTCCAATCTGCAGATGTTTGATCCGGTGGCTGGTAGGTAGGAAGGATCTTACGGCGTTTGTAGCTCTGGTATGACTTTGTTGTATGGTTCTGAATTTCGAAAATCTTCGATTTCTTATCGGAATCTGAGACTAGTTTATCATTTTCTGTTTACAGCTGGCTTGGATTGAGTAAGAACGATCTGGATTTCTTAACTGGTATTTGTTCTTTAGCTTTGTTTTTAATTACTTCCCATAAATTCTGGCCGATTGTATGCGAATTATATTCTTGAGTATCATGATTCATCGAAGAGAATCTTCTTCTTTGATGCTTGCAGTATTTCTCAACATTTGAATCTATGCATCAATTATATACATTTTTAATTTGATCTGTGAAATTCTTTTGGCAGTTCTTTTTAACAATGTCTGAACTAAAAGAGCGTCTACTTCCTCCAAGGCCTGCTTCAGCTATGAACCTCAGAGACTATGCTGTGTCTCGGCCTTCTTCTTCTGGAAGAGCATCTCTTCTTGGAGTTGATGTTTCGGGTCTGAAGAAGCGTGGACAAGGCCTACGGTCTTGGATTCGTGTTGATACTTCTGGTAATACTTTAGTCATGGAGGTCGATAAGTTTACTATGATGCGTAGATGTGATTTACCTGCCCGTGATTTGAGGCTTCTTGATCCCTTATTTGTGTATCCTTCAACTATTCTTGGGCGAGAAAAGGCTATTGTTGTGAACTTAGAGCAGATACGTTGTATTATTACTGCTGATGAAGTTCTGCTCCTGAATTCCCTTGACAACTATGTGTTGCGCTATGTTGTTGAGCTACAACAGAGACTAAAGACAAGTAGTGTTGGTGAGATTTGGCAGCAGGAAAATCCTCAGTTGAGTAGGAGGAGTAGTAAGAGTTTTGATAATGGTTTTGAAAATTCGTCCCCTGATTATTTACCTTTCGAGTTTAGAGCTCTTGAAATTGCCCTTGAAGCTGCTTGTACGTTTCTCGATTCCCAGGTTAGTAACAGTTTAGCTTCGATTTTGTTTCCACGTCAGTAAACACAAATTAATTCCGGGCTTATATTTGACGTCTACACATTAAGCTAATTGAATCTTATCCTTCTCAATAGGCTTCAGAGTTGGAGATCGAGGCATACCCGTTATTAGACGAGCTTACCTCAAAGATTAGTACACTAAACTTGGAACGTGTACGTAGACTAAAGAGCAGGCTTGTAGCACTGACAAGAAGAGTTCAGAAGGTTCGAGATGAGATCGAACAGTTAATGGATGATGATGGAGATATGGCAGAAATGTATCTAACAGAGAAGAAGAAGAGAATGGAAGGATCTTTGTATGGTGGTGAGCAATCCTTATTGGGTTACAAATCAAATGATGGTGTATCTGTTTCTGCACCGGTATCTCCTGCTTCTTCTCCACCTGATTCTCGAAGACTTGATAAAAGCTTAAGCTTTGCAAGGAGCCGACATGACAGTGCACGGAGTTCAGAAACCGCAACAGAGAATATTGAAGAGCTAGAGATGTTGCTTGAAGCTTACTTTGTCGTCATTGATAGCACTCTAAACAAATTGACATCGGTACGCTAATACCTTCGCTTTTTTTTATTAGGAAGATTTAAAAAACTGAGTCTTTGTCTCTACTTAACAGTTAAAGGAGTACATTGATGATACTGAAGATTTCATTAACATTCAATTGGTAATACCTCAAAATCTCAAAATTTTCAATCTGATTTGTAATCCAGACCGGGAAATCATAAGATCTGCTGAAAATGTCGGGTTTTTTTGCAGGATAATGTTCGGAATCAGCTGATTCAATTCGAGTTACTTCTGACAACTGCAACGTTTGTTGTAGCTATATTTGGTGTTGTTGCTGGAATCTTTGGGATGAATTTTGAGATAGGCTTCTTCAATCAGCCAGATGCATTCAAATGGGTACTGATAATTACAGGAGTATGTGGGTTTGTTATATTTTCAGCATTTGTCTGGTTCTTCAAGCATAGAAGACTCATGCCTCTGTAAAGAGAGACATGAATGTGTCATCACGGAAACTATACGTAACTTATTTGTCAACGTATTTGTCAACGTATATGATATGATATGAAGCTTATCGTAGGGTGAAAAACACTGGATTATTATTTTCGCGGTTTATTGAACTAATTAAAGTAGTGATTAAGCAAAAAAAAAAAACCGAACCAACTTGTTCAAAGAGACACGCAAAAAGTCTTCTTGTTCTGTCGATCCGATCCGATCCGATCCGGTTGTTCGAACCAATTGGATCGTGTTTCTCCAAGTTAGTACCTTTTGACAGAGGAATAACAATCCTGAATTTCGAATCTGATTATATACAGAGGAAATGTCTCTTGCTGAAAAAGAGACGATTCTGTGAAACGCCATGGATGTGCCTAGCTCTTGGGATGCTTTACGAAAACAGGTATAAGATACTGGATAATTCTTATGTAGTAGACAATCAGTAAAAAATCTGTCTTTGAATTTTGGTTTTTGAGGTCTAATTCTAATTTGGCGAATTTACTGACCAAATCTCAATTTTTTGTCTTTCTTTTGGATTTAACTGTAATGTTAATGTTAACTGCTTAAAGGAATAAGCTTTATGTTGTTCTCAGGCTAGAAAAATTGAAGCTCAACTTGATGCGCAAATGCATTCTATCGTAGACTTGTTTCAACAAAGGCTGTGACAAAGTCTGATGGAGCAGAGAGTGATCTTGAAGCTGGTATTGACTTATTACTAAAGCAATTGCAACAAGTGAATGCACAGATGCAAGCATGGGTATCTTCAGGTGGATCAGATATGGTTTCACATACTTTAACTAGACATCAAGAGATTCTTCAAGATCTAACACAGGTACTATCCATTTTCTTGACTCAGATTCCCCAATTCTTTAGCTTGGATTGATTATTTACTGATTATCGACCAACTCAACCTTTGACCCTTTGTTGTGATTTGGTCTTGTTTCTGTTTGTAAATGCAGGAGTTTTATAGACACCGCTCAAGTCTGAGAGCAAAAAAAGAACATGCTTCTCTTCTTGAAGACTTTAGAGAATTTGATAGGACTAGATAAGACTTAGAAGATGGGAATGGTTCTGAACAAGCCTTGCTCAAGGAACAAGTAGGAATCAACCGCAATACAGCACAGGTAAACATACCTCTAATCTAAGCCACTCAGCTTTGTTTAGACTGTACAGTAGTATGACTTATATGAACTGTGCAGATGGATGGTGTGATTTCACAAGCTCAAGCCACACTTGTGTTTCAAAGGTCAACTTTTGGAGGCATCAACTCAAAGCTTAGCAATGTCACTAACCGTTTACACACGGTACAAATAGCTCTCCTTTCTCTTTTGGAGGCATCAACTCAAAGCTTAGCAATGTCACTAACCGTTTACACACGGTACAAATAGCTCTCCTTTCTGTTATTCACAAACCTCTTTGCTCTTTCTTTATCTTCTTGACTCTGCAATTTGGTGGTTAATATCACTAACAGGTGAACACTATACTATCTGCAATAAAGAGGAAAAGGTCTAGGGATTCAATCACTCTTTCACTAGTTGTAGCTGTATGCACATTTCTCATACTCATTTACTGGTTAACCAAGTGACATTTGCCTATTTCTTTTGATTCTCCTCTGTTTAGCCACATCATCAGTGTCCTAGTAATCAGAAGCATAGTGTATAGACAAGCTTACTATGACACATGGCACACATTCGATACAATCAATCTGCACTCACTGAATCCAAATTTTTATTGATGTTTATGACATGTGATGAATCCAACATAATGTGTTCCCTCTATTAAAGTTTATGACATGTAACAAAAATCATATAATGGGTTCATTATAATGTTGAAATATGAAAACTGAAATAACAAAAATGTGGTGAATCTGTTTGATAAGCCCATTGATCCTGTAAACCAAACCGGAACAGAGAGTTCAGTTCATCAGAAGTAAAACAAAGACCTAAAGAATGTTTCTGAAAAGATTACATACTCGAGTAAAAGATGACACTTGGTTGCTGAGACTTGAGGAGACTCATACAGATGCATAAATATTTCAGGCTTGTTTTTGGATAATCCACTCAACAAAATTGTCAAGAATCAATGGCCATGCAAGCTCTGGATTGTAGTTAGCCATGTCCGGGAAACTTATCTGTACATGTTACAATCAAATTCGAGTTAACTGATGAAATTGCCAAGGTGGGGACTAAAAGGGTATGAATCAAGAACACACCTCGTTGCAGAACCTGTAAAATCCCATCCATTGGTCCATGTTTATGACTTTGTATTCATTTTGGATCTGTCAAAATAGAGAACAATCATGCGATGATAAATCTGCGAGTAAACACTCTGGAAACGAAAAAAGTGAGGTTCTTGAGTGATCCAAACCTTTAAATATTCCACAAATTTGTCAACTTGGTCACGAAATGTAGATCCCATGACAATTTCTAAGAGTTGGCATATAGTCTCTATGTCTATGCTCTTCTGTTTTTCCTCTGCATTGAATGGTAAACAAAGAGAATCAGCAAAATACAAACATCTAATGCAGAAAGCAGGAATCTAATCTTACCTGTTAAGCAATAGCGGAAGGCATAAGCATAGAAATCTACAAAATTTGATGGCCTCCTAACCTTGAAGAGACCAAAAAAAGAAGAAAGAGAAAAAGCTTAACAAGATTCAGTCTCTATGACACTCCTAAGATGTCAATCACTATGAAATAAGATAAAGAGGATAAAGAGTTTGAACCTCTTTCTCAAGCTCTGGAAGGGCTTTCTTCAACTTATTGATCGTATCAGCTCTTAAAGCCTTTAGTCCTCTTCTCCATTCCTCCTAAAAATGCACAATGAATTAAGATCAAAAAAACAAAATCTTAGTACACAGATTTCTAGCTATTCTGCAAACTTTAGTGCATCACTTACATTTGTAAAGTAACCTTGTTTCTCAGCTTTCATTTTCCTACAATTGCGAGAATTTAAAGGAGTAAGAATATCGAATCGTCTAGAAGTATAAACACATTAACAAAGTTATGATGGATAATTTACCAAGCAAGCATCAAGATTCTGATATCAGTATGTGACACTTCCAAATTTGAGCAAAGTTCCTCAATTCCTTCAGGGCTATAACACCAAAGTTTCATAATTTATTATGGCAAGAACTGATATAAACAAACAAGGTGATTAATGCATCAATCAATGGCTACTTACTCAATCAGATTAGAAGATCTATTAGCATACTGATTAAACAAGTTATCTATTCGATCCATCTCTTTACTCATGGCCTTACTCGAAGCTGAACAAAACAAAAAAAAAGGAGAAACTTTTAGACAACAAAATCGATAGTTCAAATTCTTCAATTTTGTTAATCAAAAGCTAAAACCCATCAAAGGATATTGACAATTTTAATCCAATTTCGATTGAAACATTCAACAGTAAGTAGATAAACCCTAGGCTGAATTGGTCTAAGAATTGGGGAAAAGGTAGAAGAACCTGAGCGAAAGAAATCCGTGGTTACTGAATCAATTGAATGATCTGAGAGTTCGTCGATCTACAAATCTGAATTAGAGTCGCATAGAATCAAAGATCGATATTTTGGAAGAAGAAGAAGAAAAGTGAAGAAGACTATAAGAGAAGAGTTATCACCACCACTATAACCAAAGCTTCTAGAAGGACAGAAAAATCTGAGAAAGATGATAATTTATGTGATGTTGACACGTACACGTGTCTATTTATCAAAAATAAATGTTTCCAAAAATAATTATTTTAAATTGGAATATTTTTTTTTTTGTTTACCAAATGTCATAAATTTAACATTATCTTATATTTTTGTATTTTTCTTTTTTCAATTAATTTTGATAGAAAGAACTTTTTTAATAGAAAAATTAATTCTTTTGAAGATTTTTCTCTGATAATAGTTATAATAGATAATTTTCCAAAATTATATAATAATAATAAAAAAATAAGTTTGAATTAACATGAGCACGCCACGTGTCAATATGAATTACTAGTACCTAAATATATATATATTTTTTTAAATGTAAATAAAGAACAAGATTTAAGTATAATTCACAAAACATAATCTCACAATAAGTAAAACAAAGTTGCATAAAGTTTCACATTTAACCTGACATCATAGTTAAGTATGTCTGTGTAAATGGGATTCAAAAGAGTTGTATTAGTAAAATAGTTTTTCTCCTTAATCACAATTAACAAGGTACAAATATATATATAGAGGAAAAAAATTCAGTTAATGATCATTAATGTAAATGGAGTTTAAGAGAGTTGCAAAAGTTAGCTAATCCTTAAGGCCAATACACATTAACAAAAGATTCTAACCATTAATGATCATTACACAAGTTCACTAGTTAGCATAATGTCATAATCTTTCTAGGTATATCCCATTTTGTTAAGACACCAAAGTGCTGCTTCTGCTGTATATACACTGTATCAAAAGTTAGCTAATCCTTAAGACCAATACATAGTAACAAAAGATTCTAACCATTAATGATCATTACACAAGTTCACTAGTTACCATAATTTCCTAGGTATATCCCATGTTATTAAGACTGCTGCTTCTGCTGCATATACTGTATCAAAAGTTGGATGATTCTTAAGGTCAATACACATGAACAAAAGATTCTCACCATTTATGATTCACTACACATGTTCACTAGTTAGCATAATCTTCTAAGTACATACCAAGTTATTAAAACACCAAAGTGCTTCTGCTGCATTTACTGTATCAAAAGTTATCTAATCCTTAAGGCCAATACACAGAAGATCTTAACTATTAATGATCATTACACATGTTTACTAGTTAGCATAATCTTTCTAGGTATAACACAAGTTATTAAAACACCAAAGTGCTGCTTCTGCTGCATATACTGTATCAGAAGTTAGCTAATCCTTAAGGCCAATACACATTAACAAAAGATTCTTACCATTTATGATCATTACACAAGTTCACTAGTTACCATAATCTTTCTAGGTCTATTCCAAGTTATTAAGACACCAAAGTGCTGATTTTGCTGCATATACTGTATCAAAAGTTAGCTAATCCTTCTACACATTAACAAAAGCTTATAACCATTAAGGATCATTACACAGGTTCACTACTTAGCATATATCCCAAGTTATTAAGCCACCAAAAATGCTGCTTCTGCTGTATATACCACATCAAAAGTTAGCTAAATCCTTAAGTCCAATACACATTAACAAAAGATTTTATCCACATTAACAAAAGATTCTAACCATTAGTGATCATTAAACATGTTCACTAGTTAGCATAGTCTTTCTAGGTATATCCCATATTGTTAAGACACCAAATTGCTGCTTCTGCTGCACGCTCTGTTGCAATTTTCTTCTTATATTGTGGTTCTCCAAAACACTCCAAAGTTGTTATCTCAGAACCCACTTTGATTTCAACAGTAACTGTGGCTGTAAATCTGTATCCACCAAAATAAAACATTGTTCAGACTAAAAGATTTATAACCAGACAGATGTAAAAAGTTTCCTTACAACTGCTTATGGCTTGGACCCTCTGAGCAACAGTCATATTTTGGATCTTTCCAATGTCTCATAAAGCATAGCTTATGCAACTGTGATTTTGCAGACAATCTTTGAGACTCTTCTAAATAAACATGCATATAAACAACAGAACAAATTGTCAATAACTAAGAACAAATCATATAACACTAAAATGAAGTATGAAGTGAAAAAAACAAAAATAGTACCTTTTGAATTAGACCCTGAACCAGCTTCAGATTGAGGTGTATTCTTTGGTTCAATCGAATTGTTCAGTCTCCTTAGCTTAACTCCTCTTTGACATCTCTCTGAGATAACAATCGAATTGTTCAGTCTCCTTAGCTTAACTCCTCTTTGACATCTCTCTGAGATAATCCTCTTTGGTGTCTGAAAATTCCCAAAAAAAAAAAAAACATTATCTCAAATTAGGGTTTCACTAGAGTGAGATTCAGTGAGAAATAGAAGATGAGTAATTATATGATTCTTACCACAGAAGGAGAAGCTGGATTTGGTAAAATTTCTAGAGGAGGAAGACGATTCATCTTTGGGAAAAAAGTACAAAATCTAATCTATGTTCCTCAAACGACAAGAACAATGTTTACATGATCTTACTTTTTGCGAATCTTCAAGTCGTTGACTTTAACTGGGCCTAAATTCCAATTGGGCCTTTGTTCCATTTTTGGTAAAACAATATTATTCCCGATGACCACGGTTACTATGGGACGATTATTATGGTTACGGTTGATTAACCGCTGGTTATAGGTCTGGGCATGTTCGGGTTCGGTTCGGTTTCGGTTCGGTTTTTTCGGTTATCGATTATTCGGTTATAAAAATTTAGGATCCATTCGGTTCTTATAAAATTTCGGTTCGGATTCGGTTCGGTTCTAATAAAATTCG
>CM071720.1:15259516-15272427 GCA_036630335.1 Physaria fendleri | reverse complement strand
GCTGTCTGTGGGCATACTTTTTGGACGGTGGCAATTTCGAAAGGTGGCATTCATTAAATGGCAGTCTTTATAAATGTTTCTATTTTATTTTGTAATTTCCATAAGTAAAACGGGAGAGAAGCTTAGAAGAAGCTCATCCTTTACAACTTTAACCATCTCTTTTTGAGGAAGACTGACCATAACCACTCGGCTCATTGGTTCCTTATCTGACGGTGAGGGAAGCACTATGACCTGTCCACCTCCAGCTACTGCCCCGTTAACATAGCAAGACACATGGCTCAGAACCAAATCTTCCTCGAACATCATCGGACGCGAATGAGACATGTTCTCTAAATTAGTACACATCAGATCCGAACCATTAGATATCACACCGTTATTGCTACTCAACCATTCGATCAGGTCCATGACTGTGTCGTAGTCTAGTTTCTTGGTTACATTCTGAATCTCTTGAACAGCGTAAAAAACCATTCGATCAGGTCCATGACTGTGTCGTAGTCTAGTTTCTTGGTTACATTCTGAATCTCTTGAACAGCGTAAAATAATAACTTATCTTTGGCTTTAACCGGTTTGGAATAAGGAACCTTGGGGTAAACCATGCAATTACCAAAATAACCTTGGTCTAATCGCAATAATTTTCTAACATCCAAGCACAAGGACATGTCCATAAGCTCATTTTTCTTCTTCCCTTTGGCTCGACTCACACAGATCCACAAAAGTCCAGCCAAAATCTCAAAACTCGAACTCTCTTGCGCATTCTCCCCGGCACTAACTAGCGGATCCGGGAATAGAAGAGTAACAGTAACCATATGATCCTCGGTCACATCTAACGGTGAATGGTTGATTTAGGTCTGAACCGTATGACAATACACTATTCAATGAATGGGTAGTGAAAGGAATAGCTCCAGGTTTTGATGCGAGCTTGAGGCTCTACAAAGCTCTCAAGAAACTTGGTTTCACTATCATTCTACTAACCGGTCGAGATGAAAGTCAAAGAAGTATAACCGAGGAAAATCTCCGGTACGCCGGTTATTTCGGTTGGAACCGACTCCTCTTGAGGTAAACTTATGCCCAATATGTTTTGGTCTAAAAGTCTATTTGGAGTAATTATCGCACCAATTAACTAATTTAGCCACCGGTACATGGAGAAGAATACTAATTAATGTTTTTGTTTTTGGTGAATGTAAAGGGGTCATGAAGATCAAGGGAAAACAGCAGTACAGTACAAACCAGAGCAGAGATCAAAAGTGGTTGAAGAAGGTTATACAATCCATGGAAATACAGGCGATCAATGGAGTGACTTGCAAGGTTTTGCCGTGGCTGCTCGTTCTTTCAAAGTCCCTAATCCCTTGTACTACATTCCTTGATCATCTGCTAGTTTGTATGTTGTATTGAGTTCTTAGCTACATGAATAAAGACACCACTAAATCATAATAAAAGAACTACTCATTTATTTCAAAAACAAGTTTGTGTATTATCATTGACAAACAATTGTTTTGTTTACTTATATTTTATTTTTATTTCAAAAACAAGTTTGTGTATTATCATTGACAAACAATTGTTTTGTTTACTTATATTTTATTTTGTAATTTCCATAAGTAAAACCGGAGAGAAGCTTAGAAGAAGCTCGTCCTTTACAACTTTAACCATCTCTTTTTGAGGAAGACTGACCATAACCACTCGGCTCATTGGTTCCTTATCTGACGGTGAGGGAAGCACTATGACCTGTCCACCTCCAGCTACTGGCCCGTTAACATAGCAAGACACATGGCTCAGAACCAAATCTTCCTCGAACATCATCGGACGTGAATGAGACATGTTCTCTAAATTAGTACACATCAGATCCGAACCATTAGATATCACACCGTTATTGCTACTCAACCATTCGATCAGGTCCATGACTGTGTCGTAGTCTAGTTTCTTGGTTACATTCTGAATCTCTTGAACAGCGTAAGATAATAATCTATCTTTGGTTTTTATCGGTTTGGAATAAGGAACCTTGTGGTAAACCATGCAATTACCAAAATAACCTTGGTCTAATCGCAATAATTTTCTAACGTCCAAGCACAAGGACATGTTGTCCATTAGCTCATTTTTCTTCTTTCCTTTGGCTCGACTCACACACATCCAGAAAAGTCCAGCCAAAATCTCAAATCTCGAACTCTCTTGCACATTCTCCCCGGCTCTAACTAGCGGATCCGGGAATAGAAGAGTAACAGTAACCATATGATCCTCGGTCACATCTAACGGTGAAGTCGTTAAAGAGCAAGATTTAGTGTACTGGCTAAGAAGCTGGTTGTTAGAGATGAGTCTTTGGTTAGTAAAGCGGCGAGGTGGTAGAGGGTGAAAGAGTGGTGGAACCATCATGGATCGAGACATAGTTAAATCAGCCCAAGCTCGAATAAACATCATTGCACAAACTGAATCAGCTAAGAGATGGCTACAACTTAAAATCAGCCCAAGCTCGAATAAACATCATTGCACAAACTGAATCAGCTAAGAGATGGCTACAACTTAACCCAATAGCTAACCCACCACTTTCAAACTCAGTCACCTGTACATAAAAAGTAGACCAATAATAATGAAGATGATACATATCTTCCCAATGAACAAGTTTGAGTTCTTCCTCTCTATTTACACTCCTAAGCCATTCTTCAACTGACCCAGTTGCTCTTGCCTCCACCATCCTCACACCCGCGTCGTTGCTCTTAACCTTCCACTGCCGGTTTAAATCATCTTTCTCTTCAGTAACATCAGTTTCTTTAACCAATCTACCGGTTATAATCGGATAACAATTGAGAGTATATGCTAATGACTCTCTTAATTTTTTTGTGAGTTCACCCGGTTCTCTAGTCTTGGAAGATCGGTAATAGTACACTAGACGAATGTGGTTTGGTTCCATGGCCTGGTCCAAAACTGAAAACTGGTATAATCTCCCTGGTTCAATGGGTCTAGTGCTCACCACGGTTCTTTTGCATATGATTCTCACGCGTTCCTCTTCCATTGTTATCTTCTCTTTGGCTAACATTTTGGTTTGGTTAGAATCCAGTTTTGATGTGTTATATAAAATAAATCAGCCCAAGCTCGAATAAACATCATTGCACAAACTGAATCAGCTAAGAGATGGCTACAACTTAGCCCAATAGCTAACCCACCACTTTCAAACTCAGTCACCTGTACATAAAAAGTAGACCAATAATAATGAAGATGATACATATCTTCCCAATGAACAAGCTTGAGTTCTTCCTCTCTATTTACACTCCTAAGCCATTCCTCAACAGACCCAGTTGCTCTTGCCTCCACCATCCTTACACCGGCATCGTTGCTCTTCACCTTCCACTGCCGGTTTACATCATCTTTCTCTTCAGTACCATCAGTTTCCTTAACCAATCTACCGGTTATAATCGGATAACAATTGAGAGTATATGCTAATGACTCTCTTAATTTTTTTGTGAGTTCACCCGGTTCTCTAGTCTTGGAAGATCGGTAATAGTACACTAGACGAATGTGGTTTGGTTCCATGGCCTGGTCCAAAACTGAAAACTGGTATAATCTCCCTGGTTCAATGGGTCTAGTGCTCACCACGGTTCTTTTGCATATGATTCTCACGCGTTCCTCTACCATTGTTATCTTCTCTTTGGCTAACATTTTGGTTTGGTTAGAATCCAGTTTTGATGTGTTATATATAATATGCGTCTGTTGGTGTATCTTTATTTACAAATTTTCATGTTTCAACACACATACTTTTCTCATGAACCAAACAACCCTCTCTTAAGGGAATGTAAGATTTCCATGGTCCCGTAAAACATACAACCCTCTCTTAAGGGAATGTAAGATTTCCATGGTCCCGTAAAACATGTTTTTGTTATGGTCGGATTCCAAAAAACTCATAAAAATAATCTTTATATATATATATATATATATGTGTGTGTTCACATAAATTGGTAAAAGACTTTATATATATTAATCTGTATAACAAAATAGTATTAGATATTGTATTTAATGGCACCTTATTCAGTTATTCTTATGTTACATTCTGGTTTAAAAAATCAGTAGCGATTTGATTCACAGAGTGACAGAACATTGAATTGGTTAGTAATTAAGTCAAAGGTAGATTTTTAAGCGTTAACCGTCATTATAGAAATAAATTTAAAATTTTAATTTAAGCAGAACAAAACAAAGAAAGAAACTATGGTTGTTCGATTAGTTCATGAAAAGGACATTATGAGTTGATACATCCATGGCCAATTTAAATCAGATATGAAGACGCTTTCGGAAATTCGGTTCGGTTTGGAACGGTTTATTCCGAAATTCAGAATTTTTTAAAATTTGATATTGTACCGAATTAAACCGAAATTAATTTTCGGTTCGGTTCGGAAAAATAAATTTCGGTTCGGAACCGGTTTTACAATAAAATGTATGCCGAACAAAACAAAAATTATTTTTTTTTTTTTTCCAGTTTTTTCATATACCAAATTCTGATGCAAAACTTGATAAGTAAATTACATTCTTATTATAGTATCTGTGAATTATCAATTCAAAAGAAACATTTATTTTATTAGAATATTACGGCATTTGTCATTGTAATTAATAGATCATTAATTATTATGATCCAAAAAAACATTAAATCTTTTAAAGAGATAATTTACCGATATTTGAATATATATTAATAAAATTCTTAACATAAAAGGAAATAGATATATATGTATTAAAAATCAGAAACGTATTATTTATATTAATATATTAACAAAAAAACGAAATTACAATTTTTATTTAAATTCTTTTTCTATTATTATTAATAAATGATTGATTGGATATTGTTATTTATAAAGATAAAGTTCTTTTTGCCGTCATTTTTTCATAGCTATCACTAAATTATATGAATTTTATTTTAAATAATCGTTGTGTAAGATATTATTTCAAATAAACTTTTAACGGGTAATCCTTTTGGTTTGATTAAATTAATTACGGCATGTTTGTTTCAATATCTGGATGCAACATCTGGATACGGCAGCTGCATCCAGATGTTGTTTGTTTGTGTGTTTTTATTATGTATTTAGATGCAGCAGCTAGATGCAGTTGTCTTCGTTTGTGTATCTTGTATCAATGACTAGATGTACTTAAATTAAAAAGACAAAAAAATATTGTTTATGAACATATTTGAATATATATATATATTGATTTATATTTAATTTAGAGTTAAGTATTGGAGGGCACCTACAATGCTGCGAAAGTCTTAAGGATCCGGATACATTTTTTGCGCTTCGCGTTACAAATTTTTGATAATATGCCATCCTAAGGTGCTGCTAAATGGAAAGATCTTAATACTCAACTTTGCATGAGTACAAATATTCGTATAGATCTAAATAATACTAAACTTTTGTTGACTTTAAAAATGTCAACAAAATGTCAACTTTAATTTTTCTCATTTTATAATATTAAAAATATGATATTTTAAACATATTTAATTACGTATTGAAAATTTAATTTTACCACTAAAAGTATGTGATGTTAAATTAATATGTCAGTTTAATTACATATTCAAAATTTAATTCCATCAATGATAAAAACTCAATTCAATTTAATTACATATTCAAAATTTAATTCCATCAATGATAAAAACTCAATAGTGGTGATTTGATTCAGTGTTTCTTCTTCAGTTAAATGCACTAGTGAAATACTAAACGGAAAAAAAAAACCCTACCGCCGCGAAGGGCGATCTTTTGGCGACAGCTCTCATGGTCTCTGATTCACCAAATTGTGAAGATCAAACTTCTATGCAACATGATTCTCCCCTTCCTCAACCCCGCTCCATGGTTCCTCCTCAGGTTACGCTACCACCAGATGTTCTCTGTGCCCCACCGCTTTGGTCTTCATGTGTTATCGGACACTTTTTGGGGGATGCTCCGAATATCGGTCTTGTACACGCCACTGTGAATAGGGTCTGGAATACGGGTCGCTCTGGTTCTTCAATTACGAAAATTGGAGTTCAATTCATCACCAAAAAATCGGTGATTTTCAGGATTCCAAATCCTTCCATTCGTGATCATGTTCTAGATCGAAAGTTTTGGCATGTCTCCTCTGTCAAATCCTTCCATTCGTGATCATGTTCTAGATCGAAAGTTTTGGCATGTCTCCTCTGTGCCTCTCGTGATTCAAATTTGGTCCCCCTCTACTGCAAATTCGCAACCGGATATGTCAAATATCCCCTTGTGGGTTGATTTCTCGGGTGTTCCAGACCAAGTTTTTTCTGAGCCGGGTCTGAGATTCCTCTCAAATCAGGTTGGGAGTTTTGCTAAGCTTCACCCTAACACAGAATGTTGTATTAAACTGGATGTAGCTCGTACGTTGGTGGTTGTTGATTTGGAAAAGCCTTTGAAGACGGATATCTTCATAGACGGGTTCGAGAACCCTATTAAAGTTACTTACCCATGGCTCCCAGATTGTTGTGACCACTGCAAGGCCTGGGGTCATTCTGCAAAAGAATGCGGAGATACCATAAAAGAGTTACCTCAGATTAAGTCTCCTTCAAATGCTCTTGACTCCTCCTTGGACAAAGCTCTGGTTGTTCCAGAGTTAAAGGCACCAGAGGGAACCTCAGGGCTTCATCCTAGACCTCAGGATGTCTCTGCCACTACCATTATTGACCCTAGACCTCAAGAAAATCAAGCATCCTAGACCTCAGGATGTCTCTGCCACTACCATTATTGACCCTAGACCTCAAGAAAATCAAGACACAGACATTCCTGCAACTATTGCTCTCAGGAAACTTCTGACTGATCTTAATGCTCAGGTTCCGGCTTGCGCTACTCAGCACAATTCTAAGCCTACATCTGAAACGCAGGGCTGGCAGGAGGTACGGAAACCAAGTAGAAGGAGCACTCCGACTCGAGTTTCCAGCCCAGGGTCCTCTCGTGCTGCATCTCCTTCATCCTCATTTGCAGTTCTGAGGGAATTAGAGGACTCAGGACATAAGGAGATTGATGTGTCTGAATCTTCTGAGTCTGATGACAAAGAAGCTGAGCCATCTAATGAATTATCAGGAATGGTCCGGTTAAAAAGCAAAACAGTAAGGCCCCCTCAGGGGGTCGATAGATGCTATGGCCTCTTTTTTTGCGATGAATACCCGGGGTTTCAATGATATGCGCAAACATTTACCTTTTCGGAATTGGTTACACTCCTTCTCTTCTACTCCGCTGTTTGGTTGTCATCTTGAAACAAAGATTCTTGAGGAAAATTCGAACCGCATTTTTACTTCTATATTTCGCGACTGGCAGCTCATCTCCAACTATGAACATCATCAACTGGGTCGCATATGGTTGGTTTATTCTAAATTGGTAAAGCTTACAGTCTTACACAAAAGTTCTCAATCTATATCGGTTCTTGTGGAAACTTTGGATCATGGCTCTTTTGTCACCTCTTGCATCTATGCTTCAAACTTAGCTCATGAAAGAGTGGATCTCTGGAATGATCTTCGTCTCATTCACCAACATGTGACTTCCTTACAATTACCATGGATTTCAGCAGGTGATTTCAACGTTACTCTAGCTGTTCAAGAGCACTCTCGTTTTATGGAATATATGGTTGATCAATCAGGTACACGAGACTTTCAGGAATTGGTCCATGAGTGTAGTATTCATGACTTGACTTATACTGGGTCTCAGTTCACTTGGTGGAATCATAGAGAGGCAGATCCGATTGCAAAGAAATTGGATCGAGTTCTTGTGAATGCTCAGTGGTTGGATAGTTTTCCGCAGTCTTATTCTCATTTTGCTGCATCAGGCATATCAGATCATGCCCTCTCGGTTACTTTTCTATCGCGGGAAGTTACCTTGAAGAGGAAGCCATTCCGCCTATTTAACTTTGTTTTCGAACATCCAGCTTTTTCTCAGGTTATGAAAGAATTCCGCCTATTTAACTTTGTTTTCGAACATCCAGCTTTTTCTCAGGTTATGAAAGATGCGTGGCTCTCTTTTCCCCCTCTGTTCCACTCTCGCTCCGCTTTATCTCGCCTTCATATGAAGCTCCGCAGTCTCAAACCCATCCTTAAGAGCTTGAATAAAGCTAGATATGGAGACATTACCCAGAAATCAAGAGAAGCATATGATAGCTTACTGCTCCGACAAGATGATGCCTTGTCAAACCCGTCTAAAGAAACTTTTTGTGCTGAGCGGATTGCAGCAGAAAATTGGGCTCATTATGCTGCCGTAGAAGAGCAATTCTTTAGACAGAAATCGCGAGTGCAGTGGTTTGGGAGTGGTGATCAAAACACATCTTTTTTTCACAATATGGTCAAGTCCTGGAACTCAAGGAACTATATTGCTCAATTAACTAGCAGGGAGGGTATTACTTTGTCCACGCCTGCAGCAATTGCTCAGGAGGCCATCAATTTTTTCCAGGAACTATACACAGCGCCATTGGATCCCAGGGATATTCATTTGCGGCTAGAGAGTATTATACAATATCGCTGTCCCCAAAATATTGCTGAAGCCCTTGTCAAACCAATCACAGCTGAGGATATTAAGAAGGTTCTTTTCTCAATGCCTAAAAATAAAGCCTCTGGTCCCGATGGGTTTACCGCAGAGTTTTTTCAAAACACTTGGGATATCACAGGTCAGGATCTAGTCATCGCAATCCAATTACTACGGTTTTCTACCTCGTGGCACAAACTCCACCATACTAGCTCTCATTCCCAAGGTAAATCCTCCTAGCACAATACGTGACTTTAGGCCGATATCTTGCTGCAGTACAGTGTATAAGATCATCTCTAGAATCCTGGCGAGTCGGTTAAAAATGATTCTCCCGCAGGCTATTGAACCGAATCAAAGTGCATTTATTAAGGATCGTCTTCTACTAGAGAATGTGTTATTAGCCATAGATTTAGTTAAAGATTATCATAAGCCAGGATCCCCACCTCGTTGTGCTTTAAAGTTGGACATTGCAAATGCTTTTGATACTCTAAATTGGTCTTTTTTTACGGCAGCTTTGAGAGCTATGGCTTTACCGGATCTGTTTATATCTTGGATCAGTTCTTGTTTATCAACTGCTTCATTCTCTGTTATGCTTAATGGGGAGCTGCATGGATATTTCACTAATTCGCGTGGTATTCGTCAGGGATGTTCCCTGTCTCCATATCTCTTTGATATTGCAATAAACGTGCTTTCCTTGATGCTGAATAAGGCTGCTCAGAGTAGGCACTTTGGTTATCATCTAGCATGCGAAGGTATTGGACTAACTCATTTAAGCTTTGCTGACGATCTTATGGTTTTCTTTGATGGAACTCCAAGATCGCTACATGGTATACAAAATGTTCTACATATCTTCTCAGCGGTCTCGGGACTTAATATTAATGTTGGGAAGTCCTCTTTATTCATGGCGGGTCGTATTACTTCTGATTTTCATGATTCTGCAGCTGAAAGTGGTTTTACGGTTGAGAATCTTCCTATCCGCTACCTAGGTCTTCCTCTCACGACAAAGACTCTAACCAGAGTTGACTACGAACCTCTCCTAGATCGTATTCGCACTCGTTTCCTGTCTTGGACTCATCGCTCCTTATCCTACGGAGGACGACTCCAGTTGATCAAATCGGTTATTGCTAGTATAACAAACTTCTGGTAACTCCAAGATCGCTACATGGTATACAAAATGTTCTACATATCTTCTCAGCGGTCTCGGGACTTAATATTAATGTTGGGAAGTCCTCTTTATTCATGGCGGGTCGTATTACTTCTGATTTTCATGATTCTGCAGCTGAAAGTGGTTTTACGGTTGAGAATCTTCCTATCCGCTACCTAGGTCTTCCTCTCACGACAAAGACTCTAACCAGAGTTGACTACGAACCTCTCCTAGATCGTATTCGCACTCGTTTCCTGTCTTGGACTCATCGCTCCTTATCCTACGGAGGACGACTCCAGTTGATCAAATCGGTTATTGCTAGTATAACAAACTTCTGGTTGGGTGCTTTGGCGGGTCGTATTACTTCTGATTTTCTTCATGCTGCAGCTGAAAGTGGGTTTACGGTTGAGAATCTTCCTATCCGCTACCTAGGTCTTCCTCTCACGACTAAGACTCTAACCAGAGTCGACTACGAACCCCTCCTAGATCGTATTCGCACTCGTCTCCTGTCTTGGACTCATCGCTCTTTATCCTACGGAGGTCGACTCCAGTTGATCAAATCGGTTATTGCTAGTATAACAAACTTCTGGTTGGGTGCATTTCGTTTACCTTGTTTATGTATGGATGAAATTGAGCGTATGTGCGCAGCTTTCTTATGGACAGGTTCTCCCTCATCAGCTGCTGGAGCTAAGGTTAGCTGGGCTGAAGTATGTAAACCAAAACGAGAAGGTGGTTTGGGCATTCGTACTCTGCGGGACACGAGTTTGGTTTTTTCCCTTCACCTTATTTGGCGGTTGCTTACATCCTCGGGTTCCTTATGGGTTGCTTGGGTGAATCACCATCTCTTAGCTCATTCATCTTTTTGGGATATTAAAATGACCACTAAAGGTTCGTGGATTTGGAAAAAACTGTTGCACTTACGTCCTTTAGCTGCAACATTCTTTAAAAAGGAGATTCGAGATGGTAATTCCACTTACTTTTGGCATGATAATTGGACTGATTTGGGTCGTCTATTGGACTTTACTCCTGGTCTAAGCTCTTGGTACCTTGGTGTGCATCGCCAAGCTAAGGTTTCGGATGCGGCTAATCACAGTGGCTGGGCACTTCGCCCTACTCGATCAACACCCCTCCAACAGGTTCTTACTTGTGTACACGCCACTCCACCTCCTGATTCGCACATGGGGAATGATTTATCCCTCTGGAAAACTGCAGAGGATACTTTTAGTAAAGCTTTCTNCCCCAAAAGAAATAAACTTCTTCTTCTTCTTACTTCTTTTCGCCATTAACACCTGAAAACAAATCCCGAAAACCATAGATATGAGATAAGAGTAAGAAAAAGAGAGAACAGAAAGAAAAAAAATGGTGGGACTAAGTATTGTTTTGGAGATGACTAACAACAACAACAACACTCTCAGTGACAGTTGCCTAATTAGTCCAAAAGTTGTCAACAAGGCCAACGTTATGGTCACCACCGCCGTATCCTCCACTAATATCCGTCGTGGAAGTTATTGTTATCAAGATTCTGGATTTCTCGAACATTGTTTTCTCTGTAGAAGAAAACTTCTTCCAGCCAAAGATATCTTCATGTATAAGTAAGCAAATCAAATCCATATAGTTTTATTTGTTCTTGATCTTTAAATTTCCTGAGATATTTTGGTTTATTTTGAAAATTTTGGTTAGAGGTGATAGAGCGTTCTGTAGCGTGGAGTGTAGATCAAAGCAGATGTTTATGGACGAAGAAGAAACTTTAAGGAGAGATTTTCCTTCTTTGATCGACGTTAACAAGAAGAAGAAGAATTCTGAATTTACAGCGACGGCGCCACCGTGTTACCGCCGAGAAGGCGGTTCTGCGTACTGAAACAAAGACAAGACATCTCTATCGGAAAACTGAAATATTTATGTTATTTGTCGTTTTTACCCCTAGCTAATTTTTGTCGTTTTGTTTTAATAACATGTAAAGCCAAGAGGGTGTTTTTGGGTATTTCAGAAGCTTTATTTAAGCCTTTTATGGGCACTTTTTCGTATTGGTGCAAAATTGAGTTAATGTTGATAGGACTGACTTAAAGATTATTAGAGTTTATCATATAATCTTAAATACTAGAGTGATTAGGATAGGCTAATCCACAACGCGACAAACAAAATGAGCCACGTCATAAGTAAATGATATAGAACTATACTATACTAAAAAATAAAGATATTCTCTTGGTTTCATGCGAAATTAAGCTTGAACGTGTGGGAGAATCTTTAAAATCTTTAAACCGACATAAGTTTCTATGTTTTTTATATACTATTGTTAAATTCATATAAAATAATTAATTTTAGGATATCAACGAAATTACGTTGTTGTAATATTCGTTCTTTACAGAATAAAAACATACTTTTATTTATGTTTGATTGTGAATCCCCAGTGCAAATATTCATGACTCACAAGATTCTTATGTGTTTGGAATAGTGTGGGGCAAATATTATTTTGGCATTTTACTTTGTCACTATGTAATAATAATATGTCCCATGAATTGAGTAGAGCTCCTCCATATTCATAGGATTCGTCTGTAAAAGACACTGAGGTCCCTTACTTGTCTGTCTTTTATTTTCATTTTCAAAGTATGTTAAATTGTATTGGTGGGGTTTTTAATGGTTTTGTGTTATCAATTAATTAATGCAATAGGCACTGCCCTCTCACAGAACACCTGTTGTAATTCATTAACAATGGTTCTTAATTGCATGCCTGACTAATTAAATTAGATACAGCCTGTAAAAAACAGTTGAACTCACATATATTTATATTCCCAATATATTATTAAAAAAAATAGAGTTGGAAATAGAGAATTTGGTAAGTCATTTTTTAAACAACCTACTTGGTGTAGTTATTTGGGTCACAGAAAAACCTAAAATTATGCTCATATATCACATTTAAATGTTAATTGTTTTGCATTAGCTTTTTTATTATTTTATAAATTTTCCAATAATTTTTTTATATATTTTCAGTATATATAAAAAAAAACTTAATATGTTTCATATAATATTTGGACAATACAATTTTTATATTCATATATTCGATATAAATTACGTCTTTAACAAAATGCCAAAGAATCATCTATGGATTTAAGCTTGATAATTTGATTATAAGAAAATATGAATATTTTTAAGGTATAAACAAATATAGGGTAAATTATTTAAGTGGGAAAAATACAAAATTTAATATTTTTAAAAATTTGTACCGGTTATGCTTTTTTATAACTTAAATAAAACATAAACATAACAGTATTATATATATATATATATATATATATATATAT
>CM071720.1:15232646-15245296 GCA_036630335.1 Physaria fendleri | reverse complement strand
TCGAAAAAAATTAAAACCAGTTTTCGCTTTAGGTCCCGGCCGGAAATTCCCGGTCCGGCCCTGCCCGTAAGTCTCGTAGTCCCAAGAAAAAATAATATGGAGATATTAGAAGCGTCGGGAATTAATTATCAGAGCCGAACACACGTCATGGGAGAATTAACTCTGAGACTATAAATAGCCTAAAATCTCCAAAAACCTAATTTTATCTCATTTCTCTGATTCTCTCTACTCTATCTCTATAACAACAATTTCTCTCTCCTCTCTCTAAGTTGCATGTGAGGATTATTGGGATTTTGAGAGGAGATGATGAAGAAGAGTGGAGAGGAGGAGAAGATGGAGGCTCGGTGGTGGTCCGTGGAGATGGAGAAGCTCGGTGGTGGTGCTTTTGGTGGTGGTTGGTGTCCAATTTCAAGAGGACAAGGAGGAGTGGTGGTGATGAGTTCAAAGGAGGAGGAAGAAGAAGCTTGGAGATGTGAATATCTATCATATATCTAGGGTTTTGGTGAGTGGGTACCTACGATTTTAGGTTTAAACAAGATTTTGTTGAACTTTTATGAGCTTGGGATTTTAGAGAGTCTTTGCATGTTGTGTTTTTGAGTTGATCTAAGCTTCTTGATGCTTGTTTTTGTTGATTTCATAGCTAGATCTAGTTAGATCATGAGTTAGATGGAGTTTTTAGGTTTGTTCTTTGACTAGGGTTTTGGGTGTTTAGATCTAAGGCTTGATTGCTTGATTTGTTGGTTGATTTATGTTGTCTTCTGTTTATGTGTGCTAGATTTAAGGTTATTTGTGCTAGATCTTGGTTGTCGTGAGTTGTTGCTAATATATAGCTAAGTTATTAGCTAGGGTTTTGTTGGTTATAAGGCTAAGTTGTTAGATAGTTGTGTCTAGCTTACTTATTAGCTAGAGTATGGGTTGATTGCTTATTTGTGTGTTGCCGGGTGTTGATTGTTTGCTTGATTGTGTATTGTTTTATGTGGTAGGTAGATTTTAGAATTAAATTATAAGAATCTAGGCTTTGTGGCTGATTGTTGTTGTGTGTATATAGCCTTATATATGGCTTATTGATTGTAGTAGATTAGTTTTATTAAAAATAAAGTATGTTGATTGTTGAGGTATTGTGGTGTATTGTTTGATTACATTGCTTGTTTGATTGCTTGTTATGTGTGACGGCTTTTAAGCCCTTGATTGTTGTTGTTGTAAAATTTCATTGTTGTGTGTAGCTTGCATATAGATTGCATAACATGGTAGAGAGGTAATGCATTGCATGTAGATCGTGTAGTTGCATGGATTCCTAGTAATAATACTAAGTCTAGGAGGTGGTTGTGGTGTGGTGCATTGCATGCGGAAGACATGTATTTACAGTAAGGTCTAGCAATAATAGTAAGTCCAGAAAGTGTTCCTATGATGGAAGGTTAGGAAAGGCCATAGAGTCAGAATTAACTTGTTGTACCAGTAAAAGGTGGGTGGAGGCCAACCGTGACTGCACCGGGGGGAGACCAGCATTCTCCTTTAGAGTCAAAGAACAATGGGGACTTGACGTGCAGAGAAGCGGGAAATTGGTAGAACGACTTTAGAGCCTAGCCAATATATAGAGTGAGTCGCCTCAGCGTCAGGGACTACTCTATGCTTTTGTGGAGTGGATATTGTTGATTGACAGAGGGTTCAATCACCAGTAGCTGGACCTTAGTCGTGCATGTAGTTGCATACTAGGTTGTGTTGGTCATAGATTGTATATAGATATGCATTTTGTTGTGTGATTGCTTGTCTGCATTCAAGATAGTGTGTTGGTCGATGTCTTGATCCTTGAAGGGATCTAGAGGTGTACATGTAGGGTTTAAAGAGCAGTAGTCATGTTCTTGTCTGATTGTTGACTATTGTACCTAAAACCCTATGTGTGGATTTGCTAGGTCATTTTTTTATGTTCGGTTAGGGTTTTGGTCGTTGTGTGTTGCATAGCGTATGCTTGTGTTGTTTGTGTGTTGCATATAGATTTCTATGGTCAAGTTGTTAGATGTGTTGCATTGTAGAGCATGGTAGTTGGTTCTCATTCACTCAGCATAAGTTGCTGACCCAAGATCATATATCTTACAAGTAAGGATAAGCAAAAAGGAAGCAGGACGAGAGGCACCAGTGTAGATTTAGTAGCCCTGTTTGCTCAAAAAAAGTGTGATTTTATGTTATTGTTTATTTTGGTTTGTAAACTCTGAAGTAAACGTTTTCCGCTATGTTGTTTTAAAATTTATTTGTAAACTCTGATGATTGTTTGGGTTTTAATGCAAGTATATAGTTTTAAAAGATAGCCTGAGTCTAATGATATTCGTCCTGCCGACGGGCTAGCCAACTGCAGTTTAGTCTCGGGTTAATGGGACCTCTGGATTGAACCTGCATGAAACAGTTGCGCGATTTGTAGGGTCCGTCTCTCGGAATGTATTCGGGACTTCGGACAGGTATCTAACGCGCGACTGTCTGGCTTGTGGCATCTCTCCCGGGCTTGCTGCTCTGTGGCGACAGGCAGGGGACGGGTCAGGGGCGTTACATATATGACTTGACTATAAAATCTAAAAACAATAAAATATTTTGGTATAATGTTGGAATGTTGCATGTGGAGACAACATAATAGATACTTGCGTGTTGCAAGATACAAGATAATATGTGACATTATATTATTTGATGGTTTGATGCAGAACCTAAAAAATAAAGTGTTATTATGCGTCATGGTTTCAATGTTCGACTGTGGCATGATTATGAATCAAATGTTTTAAATTATATTGAAAGTGAAATACCATAATTCTGCATCTTCCACGAATACTTCAATGGTGAATATATTTAGTTATAATGAAACAGTACTATTTATCAATATAAAATAGTTTTGAGTAATTTTTTTGTTATTGATGATTAAATAATGATTTTATTGAAGGTGGAAATGAAACTATAAAAACAAAGATGATTATTTGAGTTACTTTTGCTTATTTTTATAAAAACAAAGATGATTATTTGAGTTACTTTTGCTTATTTTTTACATGTTAGATATAAACAAAATCTAAGAAACATTTTTTAAAAAAAAAAATTAATGATCTTAAATCTTATTTGATGTGGTCAAATGATGCATATTTGAAATTAATAGAATTTATATTTTGTTGTTTCCATCTCTATATTCTTCTTCCATTGTGATGTGGTCTTAGTTATGCTGCCAAATTTTAGATTTTTTAGTTATGCGGTATTTTATTTTTTCATTCTTCGTCATATGATGTTAGTTATGGTATAATGTTTTAGTTATCTTAATTATGCTGCATTTTTTCCATTCAATAATGTGATTTTAGTTTTGGTTATGCATTTATCTTGAAATTTTTTTTTTATAATATTTGATTTTACGTTTTTAATATTTTCTTAAAGATGGATTTATCTTCAATGGAAAATAGAGAAAAACGATGCACACTTTTTCTATGATGAATTTTCATATCCGAAATTTGATACTGGCACAATTTTAACCTGAACTAACGACAAAAAATCAAAATCACTACCTAAATTATTATAAATTATGTTGATTTCAACATAAATGTAAACATTGTTTACTACATGTTTTGTTAGCCATTAAATTTTCTTAATCAGATGATTAAGTGGAGATGTCGTGTTGAATTTCATAAAATGGCATAGTTTTAATATCTTTGGATTGAATCTATTCCAAAACAAACGGTAAGTTTTAAGTATTTGAGAGAAAATTAGAATTTGAAATCCTTAATTTCATCGACACGCCTCTCTTGGATGTTTAATCATCCATTGGAGTTTAGTAACAATTTGCATCCTAGAGAAGAAAGGGTGAATCAGGTTAAATTATACTTCATTTAGATTCATTAGGACTTCACCAAAGAAGATTGATTTTTAACAATGTCAAAATTTTAGATCCAATGTATAGTACCAATATTTTTTATCTCAGTTCTAAGATTTGGCCATCTTTGCTTATATTCCATTTTTTTGCACTATGGTAAAGTACATATTGTTGATGCAAATTTCAGAGAGAAGAATTTAACTATCATAATCAATATGCTTTTTCGTTGGAATTACCAGTTTCAGAAAAATATGGAGAGACCTTCCAAATATTATCAACAAATATCAAGTGCAGGCTAGTATTTAAAAAATATGGAGAGACCTTCCAAATATTATCAACAAATATCAAGTGCAGGCTAGTATTTATTGAACTTCTTAAGTTACACATCAGAGTATTGAAAGACAAATTATAGTATTCATCTTAAAGTATTTCAATAATTTAATCATGTTCCACCACAAAATAATGATTTTGTATGTTGTTTGGTTGCACTCATTCTTCTTAAAACGTTTTTTCGAAGAAGATCCTCTAAGGCTTAAATTGCAAGATTAAAGAGTGGCGTGATTTTTTTCTATGTACTTATTTTGATCTCTTCTTAAGAAATTGAAATTAACACTAAATTATTGTCTTGCCTTCATCTCCAGACGAACAAGAAGTTATTTAAAACTGATGAAACTTCTTCTTTGAGGAACAAAATCTGAACATACGCATTGATCTATTTCGTAAGAGTAACCAAACATATTAATGATGTATAGAGTATAGAAAGCCTTGAGATCCTCTTGGAGTTTTGTCACACTTTAATTAAGAAATGAAAGAAATTTTTTTAAGATAATAATAAAGAAACCATGTGAAATCTGATAATATTGTTGCAAGTCGTTTTAAAGTACCTTTTACTAATTAAGAGCCGTAGAGAGACCATTGAGATATTGATAGAAATATTTTATTAAGAGAAAAAGGTTGGTGTGTAGATGGAATTAAGAAATCCAAATACTTAAACTCATTATTTTGTTTTAAAATTAATTCAACCCAAGAGATATTAAAACTAAGCCGTCTAAATAAACTTGACAGGTCATCACCACTTAATCACCTGAGTAAGAAAATTTAACGTGTGACAAAACATATATTAAATGGTATTAACGCGTATATTATTGGCCTAATTTATGATAGTTTTGATAATGGTTTGAATATTGTTAGTAGATCATGTTAAAATTGGCTTGGTATTAAGTTTCGGGTATAAATATTGACTATGAAAAAGTATGCATCGTTTTTGGCTATTTTCTCATCTTTAACTCTAAAAAACCAGGAGAAGAAAATGCACAGCCATCGTTCCCAGTAAATAAACACAAACGGAAAAGAAAAGATATACGTCAGACTGGCGCAAAAGCAAAATCATTAAAAGATTAAAAAAAAATTGATATTGATATTCCTCTAAACACAAATTCAACTGTTCAAGAGCACTACACCAAAATAGTTGAGGATAAAGAAAAATGCAACAATTATTATGGAGGAATTATGAGTTTTCTGGCAGCATCTAATTTGAGAAAAGTTTCGAAAACTTGCAATCAACACAAGACATTTAGGATCATCAAAAACGACAGCTAGAACAAGGAGCTATAGATGCTAATGGTAATGCCTCTATAAGATTGGTAAATTTTTCTGAAGTAGTTTATATATAGGATAATTTTGGGATGGTGGTTTTGACACAGTTAGCATTAGCATTTGTAAAGGGTGTACCTTTAAAACACTTATGCAATAATGTCAAGCTATCTAAACCTTATTCTCAGAGAAAAATTACTAGAAACATTGTATAGAAATTTTACAAATGAAAAGAGACTTTGCAGACTATTTTGAAGAGGAAAAATTAAGAGGATCTTTATTACCACAGACATATGGCTACCAATAACAACTATTGAATCATATATGGCCAATGCACATTACATTGATGAAAATGGATGTTAGAAAATTTCATAATTGGACTGAAAAATGTATCTACATGTGCAACAATATCATCGGTGCTTTTAGAATGTTAGGCTTAATGAGGAAGATACAAAAAAATTCATATTAATTGTTGACAATACGACACCAAACACAGATGATCTGAAATCATTCAAGAAGGAATTTAAAAATGGGAATGATGTATTTATTATGGATTGTTATATTCTGAATTTGTTTGTGAAGAAAGGTGTACTTAAAGTGAATGATAATATTTTTGTTATATTCTGAATTTGTTTGTGAAGAAAGGTGTACTTAAAGTGAATGATAATATTTATGTTATTCATAATGGTGTTCAATAGGTGAAGCCTACTACTTAACATCCTAAGAAAATTAATTTTCATGTTGAATCTGGAAAGTTGAGCAGTGGAAATTTGCCTATGGATATTTGAGATGATGGAATGTCATATACCCAATGGTAACTAGTGCTATCAAGTACATGACAACATTTGATAAGATGGAGGTTGAAACTAATCATTAGAATTATTACTTTTGTAATTAAAAAGGGATAGAAAATGATATAAAGCGTAATAAGGTTTCTTATAATATTTTATCATATTACATTGGAGGTTTTAACATCTTATTAATTCTCGCAAATGTTACAATAAAATATGCACTACAAATTTAAATATGATAGTATTAAGTAACATACCTAATGAAAATCTTAAGAAAAAAAAGAATAAAATACGAGAGAATTTTGAAATGTATTGTGAAGGATTGCATCATATAAATAGATTTTTGATAATTGGTAGCGTATTTGATCATAGAAGCTAGATGCAATTTGAGGTAGGTAAGTCTCTCTGAGGCTTTGATACAACTCTCTGGATCTTTGACACAAGTCATTAATTTAAACTTTGAGTAAATCCCAACCACACAAATCCCCCATCACTCTTTACATATATGTGACTATAGATGTTTCATTCGGTTATTTAGGTTTGGTATTTTATTTATTTCCTAATTAAACTTGTTTAATTGGTTTGGTATTCAATTTTAGGATTAATAACATTTAGTCACAAAAAAAAAAAAAACAAAATGTATGGTGGTTGAGAAGCTTTAATATCTGAAAATGATGAACATCAAATGCTGCAATTAAATCATTTTTCATGATCATTTATATAGTTCATATATTTTTGAAAAAAAAAAATTACTACTATACATTTTACTTCTTTTGATATGTGAGAAGGAATAGTAACTCTGGTTTATTTTTAACCATGGTAAAAATAAATTAAATAGAGGGAGAGAGATAGGGTCGACATGAAACCTATTAAATCTAATATGCTTGCATCTTTAATGGAGGATGTTATGAGAAAATTATTTGACGAATATAGTATCTCTTATGGGAGAAAGCAAAATGTTGATATGTCATCATCTCAGTGTACTTCTAAGTCATCTTTTCAATGTATCAACGACGTGTCATTTGATATGTTCGATAGAATGGATTTAGTTGAAGGTGTTCATGGTTAGAAGAAGATGGATTAACTGTACAAAAAGATGATTAATGAAAAGAGACTACAAGATCTAAGTAATGAGTTGTATATTAACTGTACAAAAAGATGATTAATGAAAAGAGACTACAAGATCTAAGTAATGAGTTGTATATTTACTTGAAAAAAAAAATAGAAAAATCAAGTATGCTTTTTGGGACAAATTGTACAGTGTTTTCAGGGTACATGCTGCATATTTTTAAGTTTCATGTTGCATTATAAATTTTTAGACATATTTTTTCAATTTAAGTGTCTTAATTGCATCACATAGTGCTTTTAGCACAAATAGTCGTGTAGTAGAGTTTTATAGGAGTTTTCTTTCTTACCACATGATTCTAAGTCTCACGTTATATTCGAATTGCTAAAGATATTGCATCGTAGAGTGCTTTTAGGATAATTGGTCGAGTAGTAGAGTTTCATAGGAGTTTTCTTTTTCACTACATGATAGAGGTACTAATATGTACATAATAGTGGATTAAGGTTGATCTCCTTTATAGTTATAAAAATATTTTCTCCAATCAACAAATCATGCAGATATTGAGCTGTCTGATCATTTTCAAAAAGACATTCTTAAGATTTTTAAGTCACATACAATTCATATTATAAAGTTTTCTTTTCATTTTGTTAATATTTCAAACATCGTGTGTGAAAGGAAAAAAGATAATGGAATTAAATAGTGGATGGAGAGTCATGGAGGCATGGAGGCATGGATGATTAGAGATGTATCTATGGTTTTGAACTTTTGATGTTTCATTTTCAACTTCAAGTTTTATGGTTTATCTGCAAGTTGATTATATGACCGAACATGCATAGTCTTCAGCAAGCCACTGTCAATATGTTCTTCTCTAACTGTGTGACAATCTCTTTCAATATGCTTGGTCTTTTAATAGAAAAAGCTTTATAGGAAATATAAATGGCTAGAGTGGAGTAACAAAAAAGAGGAACAATTTTTTATGGAACCTGCAGTTCTGCCAAAAGATTAACAAGTCACAAAATCTCATAACTTCCCAAACCCAATGATCTATATTTCGACTCAGCTGAGGACCTTGCTACTACTTCTTGCTTATTAGACTTCCAAGAAACTAAGAAATTGCCAAGAAACATTCAGTACCCAGAAGTGCTTCTGCTATAATTAGACAAGAAGATCAATTAGCATTTAAGAAGGCCTTAAGCTGAAGATTTGAGTTAGAAGGATAAAAAATCTCAAACTAATAGTACCTTTAATATAGTGTAAGACCTTGTTAGCAGCATTTATGTGAGAAATTTTAGGTGAAGATGAATATTTACAAAGCCTATTCATTGCATAACTAATATCAGGCCTTGTGATGGTAAGGTACATGAGTTTTCCCACCAAACATCTATAAGGCTCTGGATTATTAATGTCTGGTTCATCTGAAAATTTTTACAGTTTCAAATTATGCTTCAGAGGAATACTAGAAGGTTTGCAACCAAAAAAACAGTTTCTTCAAACAGTTGCAAAGCATATTTCCTCTAATTAAGAGATATTCCAGTTTCATTTCTGACAATTCAAGTCCCAAGAAATATTTCAAAAGACCAAGGTCTCTGAGTTTGAAAGCTGCTGATAAATCTCTCTTCAAATCATTCACTGCATCATCACGGCTACTAGCTATCACAATATCCAAATACACCAATAAAGCAATGTAATCTTCTTGAATATCCTAATAAATAAGGCATGATCTGAATGAGAATTTGAAACCCCAACTTCTCAATAACAAAACTAAACTTCAAAAACCACTATCTAGATGCTTGTTTGGGTCCATAAAAGGATTTTTGAAGTCTTAACTTTGTATTTTGAGGAATAGCAAATGGAAAGATCTTATCAACGTCCATGAATGAAAAATCATAGATCGAACTGCCGAATCAGAAAAATTGGGTGCTATCATATAGCTTTGTATCGGCTAAGTTCACGAGTTGGAGATAAGCGGACTCGTATCATATAGCTTTGTATCGGCTAAGTTCACGAGTTGGAGATAAGCGGACTCGAACCGCTGACATCCTCCCCCTTGCTTGAAGCATACCCTATAGGCATATTCATGTATATATATATAAACATTTGAGATGTCTAATTGATGTAAAATCCAATTCTTTGCAACTTAAACAGCAATCAAAACTCTTACAGTATTCATCTTGGCCACGAGAGAGAAAGTATAAACAAAATTAATCCCTTCTTTTTGTGTATAGTTCTTAGCTATTAAGCGAGCTTTGAATCTTTCCAAAATTTTGTCAGATTTATGATCCACTTTATAAACCCACTCGCAACAAATGGGTCTTTTATCTAGTCGTAAAAGACAAACATACCAAGCATCAATGCTTTCCAAAGCTTCTACTTATTCTTCCATGGATTTAATCCATTATGTATTGTTCTTTTTTGACTAAAGCTTCTTTGTTCTACATATTTTCAGTGACACATACATATGCCTTACATTCATTAGACAAACGAGTAAGAATAATATAGGTTGATATAGGATACCTAATGTCTGTAACATCATTGCGTAATAATCTTTCATATGTGCAGGTGCTCTAATTTCGTTCTTTTAATTTATAAGAACAAATAACTATTTGATGAAAAGGAGGCAAAAAACCAAACTCACAATCCGAAGGACCAAAAACATCTTTATGAAAAGGAAACAAATTTTCAAAAAAAACCACATTTCTTGAGATGAATATAGATTATTTCTTGAATTTTAAGAGTTTACATCCCTTATAACCAGAGGGATAGCAAAGAAACACGCATGCTTTAGATTTTGGTTCAAACTAATATCTCTGTTGAGTTGATGTAGATTTGTAACATAAGCATATTTTGGTTCAAACTAATATCTCTGTTGAGTTGATGTAGATTTGTAACATAAGCATCCAACGACTTACTCATGTTGTAAATGGAGGTTTCATAAGCAACAACTCAAAAGAGGATTTGTTCTTCAATAATGGAGTAAGAGGCATGTTGATAAGAAACACTGAGGCGAGAATACATTCTGACCAGAATTCAAGAGGCATTGATGACTCAAACATCAGTGATCTTGCAATATTAGAATATGTTGTGTGTTTCCGGACAAGAGTGATATGCAATTATCCCCTTCTCTTTATACAACTCAGTAAAACAAAGCTCAGGAGCACTGTCTAATCTTATTGCCTTCACTTTTAATTCAAATCGAGTCTCAATAAGCAGAAGAAATTCTGGAAACATATGCATTTCTTCATCCTTTTTTCAACATATATACCCACGCAGCACGACTATAATCATCTACAATGGTCAGAATATATATCTATTCTTCTCTTGATATGTGGAAAATGGACCCCAGGTATGTATGTAGTCCAAATCAAACGGATGCAGACTCATGTTATTTTGAGGCAAAAGAAAAAAATTTTGTTTGGCTAATTGACATGAATAGACTTCTCTTTATTTCTGTTTGACCCATAACATTGTTTATAACATCAATCTTACTATATCATGGGTGTCCTAGTCTACAGCGCCATAAAGAACAAACAGAAATATAAAAAAACTTTTTTTTTGAATTAATGTTCGACTATATTCAAAAACTTTTTGGGTTTATAATGTTTTTCATGTTCAAAAGTTCTGTTTTAACTACTTCTTCACAATGGCAATTCCTCTACACAATGAAATTCTTTCTTCACTTCATTATATCTTCTCACCGCAACTCTTCTTTAACCACACTTCCTTACCTCCATGAATAAAATCTTCCTCCTAATCCACCAAACTCAGCCAAATTAGCATAGCATCTTTATATTGATTGTTCCCCTCCTCCATCACCACTAGAATTATATTCTTAATCACTATGTTTATTATATTGCCAAAACCTCTTGAGTTCTGCAAAACCATGGTTTCTCCTATTCCGTTCAAGCCAAATATTATATATTGTGACTTGAACTGCATATTGGAATAGGAACCTCTTTACCTTGTCTTTCTCAAACCTTTTCCAATAGATGTGTAGCGCTTCCCATTCTGTTATGAACTCTCTCCCCATAAACCTTCTTATTAATTGGCTCCAAACACTAGTAGAATACGGACATGTGAAGAACAAGTGGTTACGAGTTTCCTCACTCGAATGACAAAGAATACACTCTGTGTTGATCTGATGGTTCCACCTTCAAATCTTATCTTTCGTTAAGAACTTGTCTCTATTAGCTAGCCAATGAATAAATGCGTGTTTCGGAGTAGCTTTTTTGAACCACACACTCTTTGCCCAATTCTTCTTTGGCTCCCTCTGCCTTATTTGATCCCAAGTATTCCTGGTATTAAATTTCTCTGTAAATACATCTTCTCTTTGCTTCCATCTGTGAATATCATGTTGCTCATTCTGCCTGTTTTCTGCTATATTTCTCAACTCTTCCTGAATTTTCCAAGACTGTTCATTCTTGTGTCTTCTTCTTCTTATAAACGTTGAAGCTTGAAACACTGTTGCATTTAGTGGAACTCCCAATTCCATGGTGCCTCTATTACCAGAAATCTCTATTAACCTGCCTTCTTTACTCCAATTATCATGCCAAAAGAAATTTTGCCTCCCTGATACCACATGTACCCAATGAAATTCTTTCGCTTGATCCCTTGATTTGATCATTTTTTTAAATATCCAAGAGCCTGTATACGAGTTATGTTCATTCCAGAAAGATTCTCCCTTCAATAGATATCTCTTCACCCAGTCTGCCCAGAGTGAATCCGAACTTGATACAAGACGCCAAATGATCTTTAGGATATGAACCTTTCCTGTATCTTTTAGAGATCTTAAACCCAATGCACCTTCTTCTTTAGGATAACAGAGCCTTTTCCATGTTATCTTAGTTCTTCTAGGATTCAGGATCAGACCATCCCATAAAAACACAGCGCAAATAATCTGTATTTCCTTCAAACAAGTTGATGGCAAAGGAAATATCGCTTGCCAAAAATTAATCAAGCTAGTTATTACAGAAGCTATAAGTAAGGATCTACCTGCGTATGATAACCATCACATATTCCAAGATGTAAGTCTTGTTCTAATGCGTTCAACCAATGGGGAGTAATCTTCTTTTGAAATTCTCTTAGTAAGAAGCGGCAAACCAAGATATTTCACAGGAAGTTTACCCTCTTCAAATGGGAACATAACTATTTTTATGCTCATTCGTTTATGCTTACAATCAAGAATAAGGAAGGAAAAAACTGTGGGCAGATATGAGAGATCACATGGATTCTCCTATAATTAGGAAAAGACCATGGGTGGGGTGTGGGGATTTTCCTAATTATAGGAGAATCCATGTGATCTCTCATATCTGCCCACAGTTCTTTCCTTCCTTCTTCTTGATTGTAAGCATAAACGAATGAGCATAAAAATAGT
>CM071720.1:15199525-15232546 GCA_036630335.1 Physaria fendleri | reverse complement strand
GAACAAAGATGGGAATCTTCATGTCGTGGTCAAAGATTCGACTTCTAAAGGTCAAAGATTGAACTTTTCTTTTAAATTTTTGTTTCTATTCTTCATTGTTTACTTAATGTTGCTTACAATTGCTTTGATGTTTGAAACAGAGGACTCTGTTCAAGAATCATTGGAGAATGTAATATTCATACATGGTTTTATGGGTTCATCACATTTATGGACAGAAACTGTGTTTGAACACATTCAGAAAGATCGTTTTAGGCTCTTTGCTGTTGATCTGTTGGGATTTGGAGAGAGTCCTAAACCAAGAGATAGTCTTTACACATTAAGAGAACATGTGGATACAATAGAGAGATCTGTTATTGAGTCCTAAACCAAGAGATAGTCTTTACACATTAAGAGAACATGTGGATACAATAGAGAGATCTGTTATTACGCCTTACCAATTAGGTTCATTTCATGTGGTTGCACATTCTATGGGTTGTTTAGTTGCTCTTGCTTTGGCTAGTAGACACTCAAACATCGTCAAATCAGTCACTCTTGTAGCACCGGTGAGTGATTAGTTTGGTTTCTAACCAGCCTAATCCGCGTCAAATCAGTCACTCTTGTAGCACCGGTGAGTGATTAGTTTGGTTTCTAACCAGCCTAATCCGCAAAGATTCGATTTTGCTAACTTATGTTTTTATATTGTAGCCTTATTTTCCTTCAACGGTTAAAGGATCAGTCTTGAACCTGCTCGCGGGTAAACGGCTATGGCCTCCAATAGCATTTGGAACAGCAGTGATGTCTTGGTATGAACATATAGGTAGATGCGTTTGTTTCATAGTTTGCAAGCATCACAATATATGGGAATGGCTAATCAAACTATGTATAGCTAAAAGGTAACAAGTTTTTGGTGATTGTTTCGGTTTAAAGCTATCAAATCATTTTAATGAAATGTTTTGGATCTTTGTTAAAGAGAGGTACCTTGGAAGATAAAGGACGCAACAAAGCACACACATAACTCCGCATGGCATAGTATGCACAATGTGATATGTGGTGGATCCAAATTTGCTGCAGTGATGTCTTGGTATGAACATATAGGTAGATGCGTTTGTTTCATAGTTTGCAAGCATCACAATATATGGGAATGGCTAATCAAACTATGTATAGCTAAAAGGTAACAAGTTTTTGGTGATTGTTTCGGTTTAAAGCTATCAAATCATTTTAATGAAATGTTTTGGATCTTTGTTAAAGAGAGGTACCTTGGAAGATAAAGGACGCAACAAAGCACACACATAACTCCGCATGGCATAGTATGCACAATGTGATATGTGGTGGATCCAAATTTGCTGATGAACATCTTGGAACACTAATAAAGTCTAGTGTGAAGATTCATTTGATACAAGGCGACCGCGATATAATGGTTCCTTCTTGGAACACTAATAAAGTCTAGTGTGAAGATTCATTTGATACAAGGCGACCGCGATATAATGGTTCCTGCGAGTTGCTCTAGCGATATGAAGAGGAAATTTCCGGAGGTGGAAGTTGAGATTATAGCTGGTGCTGATCATGATAGTATGATAATTGGAAGAAGAGAAGAGTTTGCTGAGAAATTAGAGAACATATGGTGTTCATGTACAACAGATTAAGTTTGTCTATGGGCCATTTTGTGAGGGCCCAAAGTAAGCCCAATTACGGAATCAATACAATAGGATAAATTTCATTACTGTTTGAATAGAATATTTTCCTAACGTCAAAGTCAAGCTACTCATAAAGAATTTTCATAGGATAAATTTCATTACTGTTTGAATAGAATATTTTCCTAACGTCAAAGTCAAGCTACTCATAAAGAATTTTCTTAACAGATTAATCTACAAAAAAGGTTTAAATATGTGTTTTTATTTATTAACGATTAAATTTTTTTATAACAGTTTATTAGTCAAATTTTAACAACACCGTAGCTTATAATTTGTCTATCAAATAAAGCCCATTGAATTTGAAATGGTCTCTAACTCTAAGAGATTCCCTTCATATGATAAATATTTTTAAACTATGAAAAAATTGTTGTTGTTATGGTCAATATTTGTGAAAGTGGTATGGTACACGCTGAGGCTGAGGGGTAGGTGGACTACCAGATTCCACATCTCCCTCGTTTAAATGGCGGAGATTTCAAGGGACAGAGACAACTCTAACTCCATACCAAAAGCATTGATTTGATTATTTTCTTCTTCTTATTTCATTTTTGCGTTTAGCAATGGATACCGAGTTTCTCCGAACTCTGGATCGTCAGATTCTTTTGGGTGTATTCGTTGCTTTTGTCGCCGCTGGTGCTGGTGCTGCTCTTTTGTCGCCGCTGGTGCTGGTGCTGCTTATTTTCTTTCATCTTCCAAAAAACGTCGAGGTTGGATCTCAATTTGAAAACTTTTTTATTCAATTAGTCTTTGTTGGGTTTCAATTCACAAATGTGTAGCTTAGATTGATTACAAATAATTAGTCTTTGTTGGGTTTCAATTCACAAATGTGTAGCTTAGATTGATTACAAATTAGGGAAGGATTTGTTTTGATTGCATCTGTTTGGTTTAGGCCACATCAAATGGAGAAAAATTGAGCCTTTTTTGGAGATTTTGAGTAAATATTGTGATTTTGTTTGGTTTATAGTGTGCTTGGATCCCGAGAATTTCAAGGAGTTCAAGCTTGTTAAGAAACATCAACTTAGTCACAATGTGGCCAAGTTCATTTTTGAACTCCCAACTCCTACCTCTGTGTTGGGTCTTCCCATTGGACAACACATCAGTTGCAGGTTTGGATTATACTCTCTCTATTTTGTTCATAATCTCTGAATTCTATGTTTCAAATTTCATGCTTCTGCAATTTGCTAGATGCTATAACCTTTGAACATACTCATTTTGTAGACATTATGTTAGGTTGTGTTGAGTTTCATTATAGAGAGTTTCGAATGAATGTTGTGATGATGTTGGTGTCTATCTCAATAGGGGCAAAGATGCTCAAGGAGAAGATGTTATTAAGCCATACACCCCAACAACGCTAGATCCAATTCAAAGTCTACTATGTTTTGAACCAGGTTAGCTACATTATCCAAATGTTCTTACATTCCTCTCATGTTATCACCTGAAAAAAAGACTCTTCTTGATACCTTTTTTGCTCTTGTTGTTTTGGTTTATTTTTTGTGACAACGATTAGCCTCCAGAAACATGGGATGGTGGTGTTGGATTTGTAACAAAAGAAATGATTCAGACTCATTGCCCTGCACCAGCATCCGATATTCAGGTAAAACCTCCATCAGGTCTTGATCTTGAACATACCAAAGCATCATGGTTGCTAAATCTAATCTCAAAAACATTGTCTTGTAAATGATGAATGAAACAAACCCAAGAATACTGAAGAGAATGAAACATTGACAAAAAAGAGTGAGAAACATGTAATGTTTCAATGGTGATGTAATGTTTCAATGGTGGCACAATCCTTCATACTGTTCATTTTATGTTGCAGATCCTAAGATGTGGGCCACCTCCAATGAACAAAGCCATGGCTGCAAACCTTGAAGCTCTGGGATACTCACCAGAAATGCAATTCCAGTTCTGATCTACATCTCTGCGTTTGATTATTTAAATGATTAATAATTTAACCCAACTATAAGAGTTTATATCTTAAAGAAGTGAGAGTTATATTTGTGTTGGAAGCTTCATAAACCCTTCTCCGGTATATGTTTGTTATCCCAATTGAAGTTTCAATTGATGGGTTTACCGTTTACGAATTGGTTAAGACATAAGGTTTAACGTATACAGCTTTGGTACTTGATAGAGTGAGTGGTGGACATTCTGACATGACTGGCCCCTATATGTTTTTGTTGGTATTGCTATTACCTTTGGCTACTTCCTGATACGTGAATCATCAATCCACTTTTAAAAGGCATAGCTACTAAAGATAATTGAACTATATTGGTAGAATGTATTAAAAAATTATAATTATTAAAGATAGCTTTTATAAGCCGGCATGTTCTTTTCCAAAACTTTATCTGAAACATATAATGATTTAATTTTTTTTTAGTATAAACTTACGAAGTTGGTAGTACCTAAAATTTTTTTTTGAAAGACAAATTTTATTTTCTCTGTTTTTTTATTCTCACCTTTTAAAAGTATTTATGTAACCGTCAAATACAAGAAAAAGTTAATTTAGTATTTTATATTTTGCGAAAAGAGTTTGTGAAAGCATTTTTTGATCTAATAATATTATTTTACACCACGGTCCAAAATGAACGAAAAACGATGAATTCATGACTCATAGTACACTTATTAAACTTTCAATTTTTCTTGGGTTTTGAGTCCAGTACTCCAATCATATTCTGACACGTACATTCTTCTTTTCACATTTTGGTCTTTTTAATTACAACACGCAATTGCCTTTAGTCTTACACATGCCACATCGCGACAATCTAATGGAATCTTTTTCTTTTTGGTCTATAATCATCAAATATCTCGGTAATACCATAGTTTTTAAAATTATATTTTTTTTGGCAGGAAGTTTTTTAAATTACTATTATAACCACAAATTGTGACTATGGTGTCTGAACTTATAAACACAAACACATCTAAACTTCCCGAAGTGTTTTGCAAGACAAAAGTGTCAGTGTAATAGGTTTGTTTTCTTGTAGAAATTATTAAAAAGACAAAACTAACATTTTAGGTTATTTTGATAATTGAGTTTTTGTAAATCAAACTAGATTTGGGTATATAATCACTACCTTACGTAAATGCATATTGTTACAAGTCATATTCCACATTCAACAACACAAAAGTCTAAAAATATCGGGACGTCGACTTATTTACACACGAAGTTTGGCATATAACTATATTTACACACCAAGTTTGACCTTCAACTTAATCCCACACAAATCGTAACTTGAAATCCTATTTACACACGAAGTATTTACACACCAAGTTTGACCTTCAACTTAATCCCACACAAATCGTAACTTGAAATCCTATTTACACACGAAGGTTGAGCCTCAGCCTAAACCCACACAGATCATAACTATATTTACACACGAAGTTTGACCCTCAACCTAGTCAAACTTCGTGTGTAAATATAGTTATATGCCAAACTTCGTGTGTAAATAAGTCGACGACTCAATTATTATCTATATAATCTAATTTGCCTGTTTACATCATATGTTTAGTGTTTTCACTGTGTGGATTTGTTGAACCGTAAATCAAATGACGAGACCGGAACTGGTTTAAGCTTATGCTAACTCAAATCACAAACTGGTTATATCAACTTGCTTGATGGGATTACAATTGTCAATTTTGATCCGCAGAAAGTCCTGTCGATCCGCGAATTTTGACTCGCTGCAAAACGGATGCGGATCATAAAAAAATATTAACCTTTCTTTAGCGTAGTCGGGTGAGTCGGGTTTTATTTTTTGTAAGTTTGTTTTCTACGGGTCTTATACGTAGATATCCGCCATGTATTTTAGCTAGATGTGATGGGACAGGTACGGGTAAAATTTATATGGATTTTTTGCGAATTGTTCTTCAGATTTTATGATTTTTTGTTGCGGGTTTTAGTGATGTTTAAAGAATTTACTTTGTGGGCTAATCACGGATCCTGCAAATTCGAGTTAAACATTTTTCCCCACAAAAAATGTCGGATGGATGACGAGTAGGTGTAGATCGGTTGGTACCACACCTCACATTTGATCCTTAGGTCGGGGGAACAATCTGCTTCCAAAATCCAGGTTGGGGCCTCGTATCCCAGTTCTCTCCCTTGTACTCTCTGATGTAATGCCACTACGCTAAAGTCAAAAAAAAATAAAAAAAAATGCCGGATGGATTTTGGTATGTAATCTTTTTCGGGGCGAACCGGTCCACAAGAAAACTTTAGATGGCTAATTCATATTCAACTTGAACATACAGGATTATCTTCAATCTACGAATATATATACACACACAAAGTCTGAAACATCAAACATTAGCTGATGAAGCCCCTGATGAGTAAGCATGTGAGTGATCTCTAGAAGAGGTATAAGAAGAAGAAGAAGGGTTTGTGTGGTTGTCTCTGTTCACTTCTTCTGGTTTTGTTTCCACAGGTCCTCCTCTAGCTTTCATGTCCATGAAATCAGATATCAAACCAGGTTTGCTTATTTTCTTGTAGTCTACATCTTTCTCCCCGGTTAACAATTTCACAACTTTGGACATACATGGTCTTAGCTTAGGACTGTCTTGTGTGCACAGAAGACCAATTTTTAGGTACCTACAAGCTTCCTCTGCGTCAAAGACTCCATTTAACCCTGAATCAACAAGGTCCACTAGCTCATTTCGCTCATATAGTTCCCAAGCCTGTTGAATAGAACCAAAAAAATAGTTATATCTTTACAAAACAAGAGATTAGAAGACAAAGACCGGTCGGATTCTTCGGATCAGTTCGGTTCGATTCCTTACTTAAAGGGTTCATTTCAGAAATTGGAGTGGTATCGGTTTGGGCATGTGATACCCTAAAATATCCAAATTTCGGTTTTGATCGAATCTTTAGTTCCAAATGGTTATTTAGGTAACCAAAATACCAAACAAAACTGAAATTAATTGAAACTAACCGATTTTATTTCAACCAATCAGCAATTACAATAAAAAATAGTTTCATTTCAAGAGGTTGTTTTGTTTTTTTTGTGACCATAATTATCTATTTTAATCAAAAAAAATAAAATATCTAAAAACATATATAAAAAATATATAATATGAGTATTGTAACTACATATAACCAAAATATTGAAAATTCTAGTCAATTAAAGAGTTCGGGTACTATTTGGTTCTAATTTGGTTTTTGATTTAGTGCAGGCTCGGATCCGGTTCCTAAAAATTTTAGAAACCATTCGGATATTTTAAAAATTTAGTTCGGATTCGATTTCTGCTCTTCGGTTTGGTTTTGTTACCCCTGTTAGGTAAAAGTAAGAATGGAAGACTTACTCTTTCTAGAAGATATTGATATTTTGTGGGCAACCTAGTGTTTGTGTTACATCTTCCACTGACTATCTCCATAATCAGAACTCCAAAGCTGTATATATCTGCTTTACGCGTCAATTGTCCCCTAACCGCATACTCTGGTGCTAAGTAGCCACTGCCCAAAAACACATTTTAAACCCAAGTGGGAAGTAAGAAAGAAAAGGAAAAGGAAAACACATGGAACTCACATTGTACCCGCGACACGAGTACTGACATGAGACATGTTAGCTGGGATAAGCTTCGCGAGACCAAAATCAGAGATCTTGGGAGATAAATTTTTGTCAAGTAGAATATTACTTGCTTTAATATCTCTATGGATTATGTGTGGACGTACTTCTTCATGAAGAAAGGCTAGACCTTTAGCAACTCCAACGCAAATATTGGCCCGAGTACTCCAATCAAATTGTATACCACTCCTAGTGTAGCCTCCAGCTGAAAAACATTCATACAGTTAGGAATAACAATACAAATAGGCTTGAACACGGATATTCGTTACCCGTCCCGTACTACTATTTTTTACCCGCTTTATTTTTGGTTTGATTTGGCAAATACACGTAGCAAACAAGTCAAGTACTAAATCTATAGCTCTAGATGCTTGTAAGTACGAGGCAAGTAACAAATCGGAAAAAAAATATATTCAATATTTAACCCTGTTTAACCTCGTACTCGTTAATTATACTCGTAACAAACTACTTGATAGTTGTACCAATTTTTAAATATTTGGTACCCCTATGTATCCATAAAAAAAACTTGTTACCTTCAAATATTATCCGTTATCCGCAAATAATAACCGTTATTTCTATTACCCGTCAAAAAAACTTGTTATCCGCTAAAGAAACTCATTACTTATTATTTGCAAATACCCGTGACAAGATAACCTGTAAACCTAGAAATGGGACAAGTACCAAAAGATTACTTGTTCCGTGCCCACCCCTACTTATAACCCCTAAAGCTGCCAAGCAGAGAGTAAAATAACAACTAAGAGAATCACCTAGAAGTGTCTTATCAAGACTATTGTTCTCGAGGAAATTGTAAACAAGAATCCTATGATTCCCCTCCACACAGCATCCATATAACTTTACCAAATTCTCATGCTGTATTTCTGATATCACATTGATCTCAGTCAAAAACTCTTTTACACCTTGTCTTGACTCAGCCGAAAGAACTTTGATAGCCGCAAGCTTTCCATCTCTAAGACATCCCTACAATATAATCCCAAAGATTAAGACACAATGTAAAAAAGAAGATCAAGCAATTGAGTTCTTGTCATTAAACCTTGTACACAGAACCAAAACCTCCTTCTCCAATTTTATTTTCAGCACTGAAACCATCTGTGGCTTGACGTATCTCTCTATATTTGTATATCTTTACTTTACCTATCTCTGTGATTTCTATATGCATATAGTAAACACTTAAATTAGAGAAAAGAAGTAACAAGATTCATACAGAATTAGCTCAAAATAATGCAGATTTAGTCATAGTCCTACTTAAAGAACTCTCATTACCTCCATCTACTTGTGTAGCTTCTCCTCCACTACTGTGGCATGAGAACCAAGAGAAAACCATCAATGTAAGACAAAGCTCTGACCTGTTTCTGCAATTAATCAGAATCAAATTCAGAGATTTCAGATTACTACTCAATTTCTCTATAGAATCTCTGTCTAAGTCAGAAATACCCCTAAAGGAAAACAGAGTGTAGACCAAAAAAACCTCAAAAGATTACAGCAACTAAAAAAGGTGTGAACTTTGAATTTGGGTTTCTCAAGTTTCATAACAAAAACACACAAACAGAAGCAGATAAAACAAAAGTGACTTAAAAACATAGAAACCCACCACAGAAAATTTGGAACAAAGATAAAGCTAACCAGAGAAAAGAGAAAGTTCATATAAAAAGCTTAAGACTTTACGCAATTACAGTCGTCTATCTCTTTGCCGTGTCTAGCCGTGTGTGATATCAGATTACATGGATTTGTTTGAAATGGAAGAAGACTGACTATAAGATGAATGAACAAGGAAGATGGTCTTGTAAGGCTTGGGGGAAAAGTCAATGGGGTCAATCCTAAAAACACGTAAAGCGTTTAATATTCGTATGTTTTCATTTATGGCGTATGTCTTTAGTGTATTAATGATGGACCAATATAATATCTTCTTGATTGAAATAATGACATTAATGCAAAAAATGGTGAAGTTTTTTTTTTTTTTTTTTTTTTTTTTTAATGCAAAAAATGGTGAAGTTTTTTTTTTTTTTTTTTTTTTTTTTACAGTTAAACCCTCGAATCAAGTGTCAATCAGACAAATACAAGTCACAAGGACTCATCATTAACACTTACCAACCACAAACGGTCGAATGTCCAATAATGCATCTAGACCTAAATCTAAGCTATTCTAATAGTTATGCTAATCTTAAGCGTTTTTTTAAAAGTAAACCTAAATTATAGTATAAAATAGTTACAAAATTATATTTGATTTTAATCTTATTATAGTATTTGTGAAATACCGATTTAGAATTAACTTTTAATTTACAAGAATATTACTAGATTTTCCATCGGTGGATAATTTAATAAAAAATTGGAGGATGAATTAAAAGTTATATATATAATATTTGATTTTATAGAATCAATTAATACATTATAGTTTCAAAATTATTTTGTGATCAATCCAACAAAAAAACACAATGGAAAAATTCTTGTGTCGACTTTGTATTTCCCCCTATACTATGCCTAACAACTATTTTTTCCCCAAACTTTCGACTTCTTCAATTTAGCATCCAAACAAAATTTCTACTCATTTTAATATCTAAACTTTTTTTCACTTTAATTTTTCCCTGCATCTATTATATATTTCTAAAATCGATTTAAACACTATTTTCACGTCAAATTATTACCCGTAAAAAATCTAAACTTGTCTCGGTATTCACTTAATATAAAAGGGTAATTCGATTTGAAGTTTTAGTTTTTCCCATGTCATAATTTGGCTTGAAATCGCCGGATCGAACCGGATCATAATTTCGGGTCATAATTTTTCATAAGTAATAAAAATTTAAGAAAGAGAATATATAATCTTGTTTTATTTATAATGAATTAAAAGTATATCGATATTAAACAAAGCAAACAATCGCTTGTGGTATTATTCAAATAAATTTAGAACAATAGTCTATTATTTCGTTTAAGCTTGCAGATTTATATTTGCCCGCCCGATCCGATCCTGATTCGAAGAATGCTCCTCTTTGGCGGCAGGAGGTTTACAATCGCAAATATGGTTAATACATTTTGTTTCAGGAACCCCCATCGTTTGCAGTAAAATGCACAGTCTAACGAGTCATGACAATGGTTTGCATGATCGTTTCCCCCCCATCGTTTGCAGTAAAATGCACAGTCTAACGAGTCATGACAATGGTTTGCATGATCGTTTCCCATTGCCACTGATGAACCTATTAATTCATATAATACATAAAACATTTATCAAATATATATACATGCAAAGTATATGTATAAGTAAAGTAAATTTGATATTTTACTTACAAGATAGAATAAGCAATACAGCAATGAAAAGAGGTGAGGCATTCATGGTTCTTGTTTCTTTGTGTTTTAGACCAAAAGCTTATTTTTGAGTTATTGGATGAATCAAAGATTGTTCACTAATTTATAGTACAAAGTCTTCATGCTTTTAAAGATGGAAATGATTTATTTTGTTGATTAAATTGGATAGTATAATATTAGGTGATTTCCCAACATTTGTGGCATATAATATTAGCATGTGATCAAACAAATTGATTTTCTAACCATGTGTGGCATATTAATTTGAATAGTATAATAGTATAAAACAAGTTGAATGGTAATATTCTTTTCTTTTTTGCACGAATATAATGGTGATATTCATAACTGCGTATTAGCTGGATAACTCACGAGATTGTGACACATAGTGTGATATCTTAATCCAACCGTTGGGTTTCTAATTCCCAAAAATAATTATTGAAATTTATTAGAATTAGAAAATTTACTAATTTATATAATGGTATTGTTAATATAATGGTAAACACATATTAATATATGGTAATATTCTTTTTTTTTGGAGGAATATAATGGTAATATTCAGAACTATTTATTAGCTAGATAACTCATGAGATTGTGACACATGTTCTAATTTCGAAATATAATTATGTTAATTTATAAAAAAAAAAAATAGGAAATTTAGTAATTTGTATAATGGTAATGTTAATATAATGGTAAACTCATATTAGTATAATGGTAATATTCAAACCTATATATTAATTAGATGACTCACGAGATTGTGACACATGTTGTGATATCTTAATCCAACAGTTGGTTTCTAATTTCCGAATATAATTATGTTAATTTATAAAAAGTTAGGAAATTTAGTAATTTGTATAATGGTAAACTCATATTAATATAATGGTAATATTCAGAACTATATATTAGCTGAATAACTCAGATACGTGTTGTGATATCTTAATCCAACCGATGATTTTAATTTTCAAATATAATTATATTAATTTATTAGAATTAGAAAATTAAGTAATTTATACAATGGTAATGTTAATATAATGTAAACTCATATTAATATAATAATATTCAGAAGTATATATTTAGCTTTCTATAATTGTTAAATCTATATATATTCAGATCTATAAATATAATGATATGGGGATCTCAAAAACATATATATATGTTCACTCTTCAAGTGATAGTAACTATTTAGCTGTCATAGATATAATTAGACTCCTGTATTTAGTTTTGATTTGGAGTATTTTTTTGTTTTCTATCACAAAATATTATGACTGAAACAAGTGAAGGTTTGTTACAACATTTCACACAACCAAAAGTCCAAAAGTTGTGCCAAAACATGATAAACACATAGATGAAATGAAGCTTTAATAAACAGAACAACTTGAAACTTAAAGAGTTACTGATTGATAACATTAAAGCCAAATCTAAAGAGAAGGATTGCTAGTCATAAGGCCTACGAAACTAGGGAAGAAGAGGCCTCAACGTAAATGTTAAAACCGCAGTTAAAAGCATACGAAACAAGGATTAGAACTAATAGGACTCGGCGCAACATGAAGAATAAGGCTACGAGCTGCAATCAAAAGCTGTTTATATAATAAGAAGTTTAGATAGACAATATATAATCTTGTTTTAGTTATTACAAATTGGAAGCAAGTACGGTAATAAACACAAGTAAAACAAGCACTCGCTTGCGATATTTTTTCTATTGAACAAATTTTGTATACACAAACAGTCCATTGTTCAAAACATTGGTTTACTTTTCGTTTTAGATTGTGGATTTATATATCTCAAGGCCGACCCTGATTCGAAGAATGCTCCTCGTTGGCCGCAGGAGGTTTACAATCGCAAATATGGTTAATACATTTTGGTTCAGGAACCCCCCATCGTTTGCAGTAAAATGCACAGTCTAACGAGTCATGACAATGGTTTGCATGATCGTTTCCCCCCCATCGTTTGCAGTAAAATGCACAGTCTAACGAGTCATGACAATGGTTTGCATGATCGTTTCCCATTGTCACTGATGAACCTATTAATTCATATATATACAAACATTTATCAAATATATATGCATGCAATATATATGCATAAGTAAGGTAAATTTGATATTTTACTTACAAGATAGAATAAGCAATATAGCAATGAAGAAAGGTGAGACCTTCATGGTTCTTGTTTTTTTGTGTTTTACACCAAAAAGGTTAATTTGAGTTATTGTCTGATCAATGATTGTTCACTAATTTATAGTACGGATTCTTTAGGTTTTAAAAGTGGAAATTGTTAGGAAAATTGACTAATTTTGATGAATCAACGATTATTCAATTCTTTAGGTTTTAAAAGTGGAAATTGTTAGGAAAATTGACTAATTTTGATGAATCAACGATTATTCACTAATTTTGGAGTTGTAGAATTGGATCTATTTAGAGTTATTAGCTGAATCAAAGATTGTTTACTAATTTTGGCTGAAATTATTTTTATAACTACGCAAAATAGTAAGAGAATCGGAGATATATCAAAATAAAGGTTGAAATGATTGTTTAAGATTACAGAAATTATTGAGATGAAAAATTATCTCGAAATTACGATAATATCTCTAATCTTAATTTATGAATTTAATAAATTATACCTGTTGTAGAAATGTATTTAATCATGTCAAACAAAAATTTACATTTTAAACAAAATCTAAAATATATAATACAACATATATTAGTTATCACAGACATACAATAAATACTTTTTAGTATCTACATGTTATCATTGTTTTCTAAGTATCAAAATAATAAATTATGAATTAACATATATATTAAAGAAACTCTAGATTTTGAATGATAAGTTAACTTTTATTTTAACAAGCTATAATGTATAACAACTTTAAAGGAGTTGCATTGTTCTTGGAGAAACATAAGTATATAATGGAAGATCAATGTCTGAAGCATTGGTTTAACCTTAATGACTTTGATGTAAAGATAGTACAAGGGCTTTGGACTACTATATATTTATGCTCTTCAGTGACCTAATTCAACCTCATGATCATTGGTTTTTTTATATTTTGTCATTAATAGCCTAGTGACTTACAATTTTTGAAGAGAGGGGAAAGACCAGGGATCGAATCCCGGGTTGAGTGTCTTGGAATACACTATATTTTTTTTCTGCATTTCAAACTATGGTGTTTGCCACATGTGAAACTCGAACTCTCAACCTATAGGTCAAGGGTGAGATGTGGTACCATCTGATCTACAGCCACTCTTACCTACACCCACTCGTCACCTCAAAATCATTGGTTATAACCTACTATATAATTATCAAAGAAAAGAATTTTTGGTTTTGAGATTGACAAAGCTCCAGTGAAGCCATTAAAAAGACAGATATTTGAACACGAAAAACCAAACGGAATCCGATTTGAAAATAGAACCGAATTCGAATCGGTTCTTTAAATATATCCGAATGAAATCTCAATTCCCGTTCGAAACGGGATTACTTCGTTGGTTTGTACAACCATTCTTTCTTTTTTCATTAATGTCCCTAGATCTAAAGAACCGAACTTGAATTATACGGAGAACTGAATTACTTACCCAAAAAATCCGAACTATAATCGTATATATATATATATATTTTAATTATACTTAGACTTATACAATCTAATTTTATATATTTAATTGTGGATATTTAATTATTTTTTAAATGATAGTTATATTTCTAGTTTTACAAAATTAATATTTTAGTTTATATTGTGAATTTCTTTTCGTATTTAACTATTTTTAAAAAAAATTGATAACAAAAAAATATATATATATAATTAAGTAAATTAATTACTTTAGTTTCTTTTGTCAAAATAATTACTTTAGAATTTTACATAATTTGATCAAGTTCTTATTTTTCTTTTGAAATTCTTATTTTTAGATTTTATGTTGATTTAAAATTTTTGGATTTAGAGGTTAAAATTCGGCATATGAAAATTTTTATTTTAAGATTTAGTTTTTATGCTGATATATTAAACGGGAAAAATGTTTTTATGTTGATATATTAAACCGAATCAAAATCTTAAAATACCAAATTTTAACTTCTAAACCCAAAAATTTAAAATCAAATTCGAAGTAGTGATTTTTTTGTGTGGTTATTAAACATTTCAGAAAATATCTAAAATCATTTATTTAATAATATTAAGCAAATAAAAAGATGCCACGTAATGGTATATATTATGTTGGTTAATCCGCGAACAAAAAAAAAAGTACCACAACTAAAAAAAAAAAAATCACAGCCTCTAATCTCTTTATCCGCTAGGGTTTTTGAATCAGGTTCTTTCTTCAGTGGTGTGTGTGTGTGGCGATTTTCTCGACATGGCGAAACCAAGCCGTGGCCGTCGTTCTCCTTCCGTGTCTGGGTCTTCATCTCGGTCCAGCTCCAGATCTCGTTCTCGCTCGAGTTCGAGTCGGTCGAAATCTCTTTCGAGGTCTCGTTCTAGATCGATCTCTTCATCTCCTTCGAGGAGTATCAGTTCTGGGAGTCGCAGTCCTCCACGTCGTGGTAAAAGGTATTTGCGACTGCGCGTAATCTCGATTTTGATTTGGTGATTTGGTTTTTGTTCTTTTTGGTTCTTTGTTGGAAGAAATTGAGTTGATGTTCTGATGTAAATTGTGCAGTCCTGTTCGACCTGCTAGGAGAGGTCGTTCTCCTCCTCCACAATCTAAAGGAGCTTCTTCACCTTCTAAGTATTCTTTAAACTCCTGACTCGGATACATAATCTAGTGTTTATGCTTCCGTCAGATTCTCAATTTTGCTGACTTTACAATCGAATTTTCGTTTCAGGAAAGCTACACCTATTCAAGAATCTCTTGTTCTCTTTGTTGATCATCTTAGCAGGAATGTGAATGAAGGCCATCTGAAAGAAATTTTTGGTATGTTGATTTATTATTTCATATTTTTATTACGTAATAATTGAGTGCACTAGTGCTTTAGACCTCAACTGTTGTCAGTAGTTTTTAGGTCATTTCGTTCATAGGTCATCACTGGCATTATGATTGTTGTATTATGTGTTGACTGATTTGATCGGTTAAATGTTAAGCCTCCACAGTGTGTGTGTGTGTGTGTGTTAGTAATGGTTTGTCTTTGTATTTTTATAGGTAACTTTGGTGAAGTTATACATGTTGAACTTGTGATGGATCGAGCTGTAAGTTTCTATTTTGTTTCTCTCTTTTGTATTCTGGCATTACTTGTTAAAAACTCTACTAATAATTTGTTGGATTATCAACAGGTTAACCTTCCAAGAGGATCTGCATATGTCGAGTTCAAAGCAAGACCTGATGCTGAGAAAGCGCTGCTGTTCATGGATGGTGTATGTCTCTATCCGATTTTAATAGCACTATATTTTTACTTTAGTGTGTTGGGCAACAGTATTTATGCCTGTTTTTTTCTGTTTACCGAACGCAGGCTCAAATTGATGGCAATGTTGTTAAAGCAAAGTTCACACTACCACAGCGTCAGAAAGTAACTTCACCTCCTAAACCTGTGTCAAGTGTACCAAAAAGAGATGCTCCGAAATCTGATAATGCAGGTGCTGACGTTGAAAAAGATGGACCCAAGCGCCCAAGAGATGGTATGTCTATGTTTTACATTTTGGTTATTAGTTATTATATTGGTCTCTACTTTACATCGTATTAATGATTATCATCTATATGTGCTAGCTTCTCCCCAAAGGAAAATGGCACTTTCTCCGAGAAGGCGTTCACCTCTACCTAGGAGAGGCGCATCACCTAGAAGATTACATGATTCTCCGCCACGCAGGAGGCCAGGCTCTCCTATTCGTCGTCGCGGTGATACACCACCTAGACGCAGGCCAGCATCACCATCTAGAGGCCGTTCCCCATCTTCTCCCCCTCCAAGGCGATATAGATCTCCTCTAAGGTTAGATGTTGCACCATCTGTTTTATGTACTATTTCAGATTCTATAGCTCACCCTTTATCTTTCAACAGGGGCTCCCCTAGGAGAATCCGTGGCAGTCCTGTTCGAAGAAGGTCTCCTCCTCCAAGAAGAAGGTAAGTCTATGCATCCCTGAATTACACCTCAAGTATTAGGAAGATAGGAATTACACCTTATAAGCTTATATAGTTTAAAATATAATTAATTTTTTTATCTGTTTTAAATTGGACATGTTCAAGGTCACCTCTAAGGAGGCTGCGCAGTCCTCTCAGAAGATCTCCAATCCGTAGGCGTAGCCGATCCCCGATTCGTAGACCTGGTCGCTCTCGTTCAAGGTCCATCTCACCCCGCAGGTATGTTTTAACTCATAAAATTTGCGAGGATTATCTTTAATGTTGCTGGATGTTATTTTATCGCAGTTGCATAGTTAAGATGGTACATGTAATTGTGTAAGAATCATGACATGTTTTTTTAAGTCTTGCATAATTCATGAGCATACCATAAGATTTACTTTGTAATATACCATTTCCTAGAGACGTTAAAACTAAAAATGACTAAACTATAATCATTTTATCTTTGATTGCAAGCAGGGGACGAGGTCCAGTTGGGAGACGTGGGAGATCATCTTCTTACTCTAGTTCGCCAAGTCCCAGTCCTAGAAGGGTAAGGGCTAGTTGCAGATCCCTTATTTAGCTATAGAAATGTTGTTGCCTTTCTGAGTTGTGTTTTGATTTTTTATTTTGTGTGCATTATGGAAACTTCCAGGTTCCTAGGAGGATTTCAAGAAGCCGCAGTCCTAGGAAGATTTCAAGGAGCCGCAGTCCTAGGAGGTAAAGACTTTGTGTGTTTTAATACTAGTCGTAGTTTGTTATCTGTAGCATGCATTAGTAAGAAAAGCTCCATTATGGAATGGGAATTTATGTGTAGTAAAGGTTAAGTAACTCCAATTCCTGATTATTATTATTTTTTTTTAAAAAAAAAGATGCACCATAGATATCTGGAACCTACACATTTATTAAACCTTGAATTGTTGTCTCGTAGCTCCAGACAATTGGTTCTCAACTTTAGTATATGGCAGAACATAATAGTTATATAGTAATTTGGATCTGATAGTGAGATTGTGATCGATGATCCGAGACGTATAGAATTAGTCATCAAAGTAAATGGGTTCTTGTTGTTGTTGGTTTTTATAGGCCATTGAGAGGAAAAAGAAGCAGCAGTAACAGCAGTAGCAGCAGTTCACCACCACCTCGCAAAACATAAGGTACTAAATAAAATATGATCCAAAAGAAACTCGTCTTCTAGTTCCTTCTATCTTCGAGCTTCTTGTTATAATATCAGACAAGAAAAATGTTGACCAGTTACCAAATGAGAGTGAGTTGTAGTTTTTGTAGTGTTGGATGTTTTAATCTTCCTTTGTGAGTGTTGTCCCATCTGATACAATGAAATCTTATGACTTGTTTCTTTTTTAATGGATGTAATTTACTTTTTGTCTTTTCTCCAAAAATGCCTCTGGACTATCTTTTTGTCAATCCAAAAAAAAAAAACTGAATTTCATGTACTACACATGATACAAAAATGCATCATGCTTCAGAACTTGGGTCTGACTATGCAATTTCATGTACTACACATGATACAAAAATGCATCATGCTTCAGAACTTGGGTCTGACTATGCTGAAGCTTATGTTTGTTAATGTGTTGTTCTCTCCTGGGACATTATTAGGCTTGAGAAGGTTGTGGTTCAGTTGAATTAGGGTGTTCCAAGTAAAGCTGTAAGCAAAGTGGCTCACTGTTCAATGACTTGACTGGTGTTATAACTGGTGGCTTCTGCCATTGCTTCGTGTCCGTTGGAATCCATACCTCTCCTTCTTTGCTTGAACCCACTTCAGGAAGTGACCTCAAATAAGCCGTTACTTCCCATTTACAATCTGTTTTGAATGAGAAACAATCAAAAAAAGCTTATAGGAAAAGAGAATGTGACATATAGGAAGGGCTAGAGATGTATTTACTTGGAGGAAGAGGCTTGACAAGTGATTTTGAAACGGAAAGTTTGATTAAGAAAGACCTAAGCGCAAATTCGAACTGACCCTCTTCTACTGAAGCAGCACAAGACGGGTTTATCATGATCTTGAAGATGAATCTCTCCACAGGAACATTATCTTCACTAAAAAATATTACAGCTACTCTTTCAACAAGACCCTGTTTCAAAAAAACAACAAACAAAAATCATTACTTATGCACTAATCCAATTAAACTGTTCCATAAAAAGGAGAATTTGATCAGATTAAGTAACCTTTTCGATAAAAGGAAGAAGACCAGAAGTAGCAGAGTGAATATAATCACGTAACTCAGGATGTTTTGCTCTTTGAACCACCACATTCATATATCTCCGTCTTTCAAATGCCGCTTCAGAAACACAAAAAATGATCAATCACTAGGGAATACAAACATCAAGAACCAACTAAAACACTTTTTATCGCTTTTTTGACTCACCAGAAGGGTAAACTCCTTTGAGAGAAACAATCATTGTGATGGCTACTTCCAAAAATTCCACCAGTGTACGAGCAACTTCCCAATGAAAAGACCCAAAAATTACGATAACCCATTATTACAAAATCGAGGTTTTATGAATCTGAAATTTAAAATCGAACATCTTGAAGTTACCTGAATGATTATCATCCTTCTTATTCATAATCGTCTCCCACCTCCTCAAAACTGAGACTTCCTCAACAACTCTAAATTCGCCGTGAACCTGACGAGAGATTACAGCGCATGTGAGAAGCACGTGACTCTTTATTCCCTTAACAAAATTATAACATTGGGGCCTCAAGCCCAAAAACGAAACACGTTCTTTTTGATAATATTATTGGGCTGTTATTGTGGCCCAACTAAATTTCATACCTTAAAGGCTTAAACTATCGTGTGAAGCATTCAAGAACTCGTGAAAGATGGTAAGAATGGACTCTAGTTCTCGTCTTCATGAGAATTAGCTGATGAATTCTTGGTAAGTAACTTCTTTTCGTTCTTTTCAAAACACTGATTTACCTAGTCAACAACCAGTAACAATGTTCTTGTGTTCTGTTTCCCTAAACAGATTCTCTTCAAGGGTTTTCCTGGGAACTGTGATTCACTAATGTCGCTTAAAGCCAGTGCAATGGAGACTTGTTTTTCAGGTGGATGGGCTACAAAGTGGGAAGATTGTGCATATTACTTCACTTTCTCTATCTCTCACACACACACACACACTTCTATTGGGATGTTTCTCATAGGTCATGTCTCAAATAGATTGATGAAAGAAAAGACTCAGAGTTGGTGGGTTGAGAGTTTTGAACTTTTGATACAACTTCTTGTGTAGATTCATTTAAACAAATCATTTATACGTCACGAGACCTGTCACAAAATATTGACAAAACTCTGATTACAAAAAGATTTTTGCAGGAGTTTGAGTATGAATGAGCAAATACTAACAAAAACTCAATGGAACAAAAGTAAGGTCAAGACAAATCTCTGAAAGGCTCAAAGCAATTCCACTGGACATGTTTAAACAATGGAAAATAAAAACTGAAGAAAGCTCTCAAACTGCAGTAAATAAACAGAAGACTCGAGCCTTTTTCGTGATGTCTGAATATATTCCCGGTGTGTGCAAAGCAAGTATGATCTACTACAAAATCTTGTGAAATTTGGCAAGTGGACTTACTTTGTCTTTGTCTTAGATTTCTTGAGGAGACTGGAAGTTCTGAACTCAGCATCGTCCCTAATGAAGCTCCACCAAAGAACGGTTAAGGGAATCGTAGCAGCGTGCCAGATTGAGTGAGCATCGAAGTAGCCTTTATATGGAGGAAAATCATATATCTCTAAAAGCATAGCTAATCCTCCAGCTATCACAACTACCCAGAGTTTCCAATTCGAAGGATGGCTCGAAACAGCTGCCCATCTTGCCCATAGAAAAAGCTGAGTGACTCCCATTGCCACACACACAATCATGTTCCAACCTGTAAAACAACATTCAAAAGCATTTAACTTCTCCAAAAGTATAGAATCTGGTTCAGTAAAGGGAAAGAGTTTTTGGTGGTACCATAGTCGAGTTTGTAGAAATTGATGTATAGTATGTGGGTGGTAACAAAAGCTAGTATTGGAGCAGATACCATGACCCTAGTAGCCTCGACCCGAATATCAAAGGTTCTTAAGATGGATAAGATGAGTGAGAATCCGAGAACAGCTACTACGGAAGAATAGTCCAACTTCTCAGTGAGCTCTACATCCCTGAGAAACATAAATAGGATTTACCCGAAAATCAGACTGTAGATGAATGGTAAAGTCAAGTTTAGATGACTTACCGGCTGTGGAAAACAGCACTCCAGAACCAAGAGTTGATGGACAAGAGACCGTAGATATGCCACAAACCAACATATTCATAGTATGCAGTCTTATCTTGTTTCCGAGGCAACTTATAGTACACCGTGATGAAAAACGAAAGCCAACCATGGAAATGCATTGCTAGGTTTAGCACAGAGAAAGCAACAGAAGCCGGTTCCTAACAAAAGACCAAGGTAACTCAAACTGCATGCTCCACCTAATATATGGGAACAAAACAACCAGAAAGCACAAGTGGTTGAACTGACCTGAATCCCGAGGACACGCTTGAAGGGCCATTTACCGTGGTACTTAACCGGGGCTTGACCAAGAGTTTCTCGTTCTCTCTCTCGATTAACCATGCAATGATAACGACAATCACCTAGACAACCCCATTCTCTCCATTGTAAATACAGAGGTTCTTGAATGTACCATGGACCACCTTTAGATGAAGAATTGCACTGAGGAAAACACTCTTGTCCAACACAACCACTTCTTTCACATTCTGAAACACATGTCCTGATACAAAATTGCCAGATAATTCATAAGTCAAAGAACAAAACAAGCTCAGTATCAATGTTAAAGAAACACAGAAGTATAAGTACCTGTAAATTGGATCAGCATCTCCAGCACTAGCATCTGAAATACCAAAAAGACATAACAACACTAGAAACAGTGTTGTCCAGTAGTGGGATAACATCTGAACAGATCAAAAACTGAAAATTTGAAGTAAAAATCACTTAGTGATATGCATTTCTAAAAGTAAATTAAAAGAGCTACTACAAAAACAGAAAGTATGAATTCAGACAAACAAAAGCAATTCATAAGATTATTACATGAATCAATGTAGTTAAAATAAGTGATCACTCCAATGAAAGAAACTCTCATATAATTGTCAACGATCGAATTTGCTGTCTCTAAAATATCAAGATTCCATTATAATTTAGTCCTACGATTTCTAGATTCGATCAGATAATCGAAAAAACCCCAGAACGTAAATCATTTAGAGCATAAACCCCTATAGATCTACCAATTACGAGAATCGATCAGCTACAATCTAGAGATCAAAAAGCGAGGAAATTTTTGAGCAGCTCAGATTAAGAATCGATCAGCTACAATCTAGAGATCAAAAAGCGAGGAAATTTTTGAGCAGCTCAGATTAGAAACCTGCGAATCTCGAGTTCAGTTTCAGTCTTAAGTCTTCGTTTACGTATTTGGAAAAAAAACATAGTTTCGCAATTTCTAGAAATATAAAAATACATTTCCTCTTTTTACATTAATATATTTATCATTTAATGGGCTTCACTAAACATTTTACAAAGAAAGCCCATTAATACATTACCAATACTATAAAGCCCGATAAGCCCATCATAATTAAGTTCCACAACTGTGTTACTGGTATAGTAGTATCATATGATCATATCATTGATGAAAGTTGAACGCATGTTTCTGTGAAGAAGCATGCCTTTCCGTGGCATAAGTCACATAAGCGATCGCTTAGAGTCTCCGATATTTTTTTGGAATTTTTGGCCCTAATTTTTGATAATTTATTAAAATATATAAAAAATTCAGTGTTTGTAAATAAGAAATTAATTATCTTTATAGTAGTGGTTAGGATAGTTTTGTTGTTACTTAAATACTCGAGTTCGATATCCACTACATACATAATTTTATTTTATTTTATTTTTTTTTAAAAAAGGCCCCAAATTTTTTATTTTCGCTTGAGCCCCTATTATAGTTGGAAAAAGGTTTCAAATTTCCGGACTTCGCTTAGGACCCCTGTTACAGTTGGAACGGTCCTGTTAAGAAGACCTTGAAAAGATAAGTAGAGATCATTAGATTATAATAAGATCAATAGTAATTAGCAATATTTAATAAATTAAAGGTTCGTCATGCACATGTAATATGATCGTCTAGCTTTTTTTTCTGAGTCAACCACAAACTCATTTTCTTGTTTATTAATTTAGACATTATTATAAACTTACGTGTGATTAGTTAGGTAGTTATGATTAATCAAAAGTCATCACTGTTAACTGTGTCTGTGTTAAGCAAATCTTATACCAACCAAATCATATAATAATTTTAAATACATTTTGTTTATGTGTTTTCAAAGATTAGGTACCCAATATTGTGGGGTTAAGGTTTAACTATTCCTTAAATGTTTTCAAGTAATAGAATACATATTTATGTCATGATTAGGTAATTTCTAATTAACTAGACATTTTTTTTTTGTAAAACTTTTTAATTAACTATAATTTTTGTTAAATTATACTTATATATAGTTAATCTAAGTAAGTCATAAGCCATCATACCCAATTACTCTAAACATATTGGGTTAATAGATTTTGAATTAATTATGTCAATGTAATGTCACTACATAATTTTTGTTGAGACGTTGGTTGTCTTGAAAACATCCATTTCAATTTGTAATAATATTATTATGAATCAATTATGAGCAATACCACTTTTTTTGTAAATCTTGTGAAAAATAGCACGGTTGACTCGGTGTATCTGACATCTACCACTTTTTGTCGTTTACCGAGGCGAAATTACAAAAACCCCTGAAATCGTTGACCGAATACGATTTACCAAAAACACATTGGTAAACATGGTAAACAGAACATTTACCAAGGAGGTAATCATTGACCAAAAAGATAAAGTGGTCTTTTCACGCGGTTAACCCTCTCAAAAACCCCAAAATGGTATTTCCCACAAACACCAAAAAAAAGTGGTATTTCTGAAAATAGACCCTATATTATATGATTCAACGTAACGTGCCATGATCAAACAACCCGTGCATGCATGCTTTGCTAATTTTCATTTTTTTTTTGTTAATTCATTCTTTGCTAATTATTACAAATACTATATATATTAGTCAGATGGATCGTAATTAAAAGAAACATTTACACACAATGGCCTTAATCTTTTTTAATTTTCAAAAATGGCCCTTTATGTGTGTACAAAAAAATGAAAACATGTGCAAAAAAAAAAATTTTGGGCCATTGGGTGTTATTTTTTGGCCCAAGGCCATTGGATGTAAATATAGAAAGGAAGAAGGCTAGTGGGTGTAAAACTCTCTAATTAAAATAGTTTATAGTTGGTTTATGATGTGGACACACACACTTACTTGTTGTATTAGCCCATTGTTATGAACAAAAGTCAAGTAAATATGATTTTTTTGACGTTGAATCGTTGATGAGTCGATTCTAGCAAGTGCTGAACTTCTGAAACAAGGATCATAATTTTTTCGCCATGTGGAATCGGTCCGTATATATGTTTCATTATAATATTTGTAGACTAGACATATATATACAGGACCGTTCCAACTGTAACAGAGGTCCCAAGCGAAGTCCGAAATTTTAAGCGAAAATCCGAAAATTAGAGGCTATTTTCTTGTAAAAAAAAAATTATGCATCTAGTGGAAATCGAACTCGAGTATTTAACTAACAACAAAATTATCCTAATCAGACTACAAACATAATTAATGTCTTATTTACAAATACCGAATTTTATATATATCTTTATAAATTTTCAAAAATTGAGACCGAAAAATTCCAAAAAAAATCGGGGACCCTAAGCGATCGCTTATGTGGTTTATGCCACGGAACGGATCTGTATATATACAATTTAAGAGGCTTTGAAGTTTTGGTTTTAATGTTAGTGTTTAACCAACTAAATACACAAATATGAATCTTGGTTCATTTTCTTAGATTTATTTCATGAATAATATAATATATTAAGTAAATATTATTTTTGTTACCAAAAAATAAAATAAAATATATTATAGTTAGATTAATACAGTAATAATTTGGTTTCAACAGCTAATAATGTATGTCTATTATTTTTACTTTGAAAATCTTTGGTTTTATCTCATTTTTGGTTGTCTTCAAATTTTAAATTTAATTTTTTCTATCTGTCCGTGCTTGGTCTGGAAATACAAAGAAAAATGTTTTTATTTACACCATATTAAAATTCCTTTTTTTTTTTTTTTTTTTTTTTTTTTTTTTTTTTTTTTTTTTTGAAAAACCACTTAATTTCATTGATTAAGTAAAGAGTTACATCGGGTGGGAAATATCGGAACCTAAACCGACGAAGTTACAAGTGACTAAAAGAAGAACAACAGGATAAATAGCATAAAACAAATAGTAAAAGGATAGAGGGTTCACTAAGCCCAACAAGTGACGAAGCATAAATTTTCTAAACGGTCTCGAGAGTCCGAATTGAAGCAATGCTAGTATTTGATTAGGCATACAAGACTTCGTGTCTGAGCCGTAATTCTGGGAGTTAACAACTACTCAGGGTGTTCTATGACGAGTCAATATCGCCGGCGGAATGACTAAGCTTTTTGAGCTTCGTAAAATTTCATCGGATGCAACCGAAGACAATAGTGCAATTGCGTGCAGCCCGTTAATAGTTAAAAACCTTAACCGATAATACAGATCGGAAATTCTGGGAACTAATCCCGATGATGGTATCCACGAGGCGACGTTTAAATAAAATTTAATAGCATTTTCTGCAATTAATGTTGGGCACTTTGGGCCTATCACAAAGCCCACTAAGGGGTACACACTTTGAATTAGGTAATCAAATTTTTTGAAAAATTGGGCACAGGGCTCGAGGAGACATTTAACGTCTCTTTTTACAGAAACTGTATTCGCCGGAAAAACAGGTTCGGCGACGGATGGCGGTGAAAAAGAGGAGGTGGTGTCGCTGGTATTGTGCGGATGATTTTCTCGGCATAGAGCCGGATGATTTTCACGGCATAGAGCCGGATGAATTTCACGGCATAGAGCCGGATGATTTTCACGGCATAGAGCCGGATGAATTCGGATGAATTTCACGGCATAGAGCCGGATGATTTTCACGGCATAGAGCCGGATGAATTTCACGGCATAGAGCCGGATGATTTTCTCGGTATAGAACCGAATAATTAGCCATGATGCGAGGATCGTGAGCTTCACGAGGCAGAGAGTCATGAGGACGGAGGGTTATAGATCGTTTGAAAGAAACTTCGAAAATCAATTTCGATTTCTTGAACGAGACACTAAGTCCGGTGATATAATCCGTCAAAAGACGGTAGGATCTATGACACAAGGTCGTAAGAGACTCTCGATATTCGCCATCGAGCGGAGGAAGACGGTAGGATCTATGACACAAGGTCGTAAGAGACTCTCGATATTCGCCATCGAGCGGAGGAAGAGGGATGAAGACCTCATTGTTACAAGACCGAGGTGGAGCTAGAGCTAAACTCGGAAGATGAAGAGCACAACACGATGTCGGAGATGTTGGTGGTGATGGAGATGTAGCGAGATCCGGTAGAGCACACGACGGAGGTCTGGTGAGGTCAAAACGCAGAGATAAACATGAAGCAGAAAGACAAAGTCTGAATCGATTAACAGAGACAACAGCACAAGGGGTAAGGAGAGGAGATGAAGAATAAAGGATGGAAGAGAGCTCGAGGCGGCGGTCCCGACGAGATCCGCCGCCCGAAGTCGGAGTAAAATGAAGAAGACGACTCAGATCTACTTGCCTCGATTACTGGACCAGAGAGAAAAAACTTTTTCTACGTTTGTTTTTTTTTTTTTTAAAAAAAATTCCATTAAGTTTTAATTTTTTATCACCATTCAAGTAATTTTCTTTATAAAATGTAACTTTTATGGATTATAGAGTTTGATTATTATTTAGATTTTATGTAAAATACATGAACTGTAAGAACTAGAAGCCAAAGACATTCCTTTTACTATACTAACAAAGAAAATGTTAATAACTATTCATTTCATTGTAATAATGATTATTTATTTCTTAAGAAAATGGACGGCCGAACAAAATCGAAGACTAAAATAATAAGAAGCGTGCAAAAATATAAACACGTTTATTTAATTATTTTCATCATGCAAATTCCAATATTTTTCAATTATTTTTAATGAAAATATTTTATTTCAATTTGTCAGTGATTGGGATACTTCAACTTTCTTACCATTTTTTTCAAACTAGTTCACTAATTAAGCTTTTCTTTATGATCTTAATTGGTTCAAACTTTAACATTTTCTTATGTTGTTCACCAACAAAAAAGAAACCTATGATATATTGGTTGTACTTTATAGTTTAGGTTAATATAACTATGGCCAAAACAATGAGTATCAATTAAAGTTAAAGCAGTGAAGAATTCAAATACTTTTTTATACTTCCTCCGATTAACTCCGATTAGTGTTGTTCTAGAGTATTTTACTTTACCAAATTAAGTGTTGTTTCACGGATTTTAATAAACTATTTCAACTTTAACAAAATAACCACTTTATATTTGTAGAATTAAGTGTTGTTTCACGGATTTTAATAAATTATTTCAACTTTAACAAAATAACCACTTTATATTTGTAGAATACTAAGAAGTTTTTTTGGAAAACTCAATAAATATAAGTGATGGATAAAAGAAAAGGAAATAAAATCTGCTTAGTTAATAAGATAGTAATGTCAAATAACCATAATATACGTGAAAACAATTAAAATGACACTTATTTGTGATTAGATAATGTGATCAGATAATGTTCCATCGGTTTGAACTCTCAGTGATTTCTCGATTCCTAGGTTTCATTTCAGTGTACGGCATCTTCGATATAGTACATTGTCATGAAAATTTGTTTTGTTTCCATGTTTTTTAAAACTTCTTTTGGCATGGAACCAAATGTAGATCATGCTTCAAGTGTGATCGATCAGATTATTACATTAATAATATTTACCAGTTATTAAAAAAAATAACTTAGAAGATGATATAAAATGTTCTAACTTTTGATTAACAATATATGTAGGAAATACTTTATTTAGTCAAATATTATAGTATTTGATATCACTCTTCTTAATTTAACAATATATGTAGGAAATACTTTATTTAGTCAAATATTATAGTATTTGATATCACTCTTCTTAATACTTTAATGAATCTATAATATTATGTGGTTGAATAAGTTGTCATTACTAAATTATTAATATAGATGGCAGCCATAAGGTGATTGCATCCTTAAGTCATGTTTGGTAGATTAATAACTTAAAGTATAAATTAAAAAAAAAAAATTATAAGTCAAGTTTTATTTCACCACTTATCAAACTTACTATTTTTTTTCTTAGAATTTACACCTTTTTCCAAAATTTGGTATAACCATAGATTAAAAAATAAAATATTATGGCCCCATCTTATTTGACTCATAGAGACTCTTTTTATGGTCAACAATAATTAATTACCTATATTAATATTAAAATACTATTTTATACTGATCATTAATAAGTGTGGTTTTACAGTATTTTACTTTACCAAAATTAAATGTCGTTTCACGGATTTTAATATAATTATTTTAATTTAACAAAATAATTATTCTATATTGGTAGAATACTAAGAGTTTTTTAAAAAAAAAAACTCAATAAATATAAGTAATGGATAAAGGAAAAAGAAATAAAATATACTTAGTTAATAAGGTAGTAATGTCAAATAACAATTTCGAGAACAATTAAAACGACACTTATTTGTGATTATTTGTGATCAGAATTAATACATTCATTCTTAAAGTAATTTAGAAAATATAAAATGTTCTTAACAATATATGTAGGAAATACTTTATTTAGTCAAATATTATAGTATTTGATATCACTCTTCTTAAACAAGTGATGAAGCATAAATTTTCTAAACGGTCTCGAGAGTCCGGATTGAAGTAATGCTAGTATTTGATTAGGCATACAAGACTTCTTGTCTGATCCGTAATTCTGGGAGTTAACAACTACTCGGGATGTTCTATGACGAGTCAATATCGCCGGCGGAATGACTAATGAGCTTCGTAAAATTTCATCGGATGCAACCGAAGACAATAGTGCAATTGCGTGCAGCCCGTTAATAGTTAAAAACCTTAACCGATAATACAGATCGGAAATTCTGGGAACTAATCCCGATGATGGTATCCACGAGGCGACGTTTAAATAAAATTTAATAACATTTTCTGCAATAAATGTTGGGCACTTTGGGCCTATCACAAAGCCCATTAAGGGGTACACACTTTGAATTAGGTTATCAAATTTTTTGAAAAATTGGGCACGGGGCTCGAGGAGACATTTAACGTCTCTTTTTACAGAAACTGTATTCGCCGGAAAAGCAGGTTCGGCGACGGATGGCGGCGAATAAGAGGAGGTGGTGTCGCTGGTATTGTGCGGATGATTTTCTCGGCATAGAGTCGGATGATTTTCACGGCATAGAGCCGGATGAATTTCACGGCATAGAGCCGAATGATTTTCTCGGTATAGAACCGAATAATTAGCCATGATGCGAGGACCGTGAACACGAGGCAGAGAGTCATGAGGACGGAGGGTTATAGATCGTGTGAAGGAAGCTTCGAAAATCAGTTTCGATTTCTTGACCGAGACACTAAGTCCGGTGATATAATCCGTGTTTTGACGGTAGGATCTATGACACAAGGTCGTAAGAGACTCTCGATATTCGCCATCGAGCGGAGGAAGAGGGATGAAGACCTCATTGTTACAAGACCGAGGTGGAGCTAGATCTAAACTCGGAAGATGAAGAGCACAGCACGATGTCGGAGATGTTGGTGGTGATGGAGATGTAGCGAGATCTGGTAGAGCACACGACGGAGGTCTGGTGAGGTCAAAACGCAGAGACAAACATGAAGCAGAAAGACAAAATCTGAATCGATTAACAGAGACAACAGCACAAGGGATAAGGAGAGGAGATGAAGAATAAAGGATGGAAGAGAGCTCGGGGCGGCGGTCCCGACGAGATCCGCCGCCCGAAGTCGGAGTAAAATGAAGAAGACGACTCAGATCTACTTGCCTCGATTACCGGACCAGAGAGGAATACATATCTTCATTTCCTAGCGAATAGGTGGTAAATGTAACACTTGCTAAAACAACTCATTTTCATATTTGATATAATCATCATTGTATTGTTACAGACCAGAAAGTCTAAAGAAGATCCAAGAAATTCCAAAAGAAAAACCGAAACATTTTAATAATGTTCGATAAAAGTTTGAAGATTTTTAGAGTTAGCCAAATCTGGTTAACAATGTTGTATGTGTTCTAATCGAATATGTTTTTTTTTTAAAATAATCTACTCATTTTTTTTTTCTTTTTTCATAGTTTGGTTTTTGACATTTTTTATTTTATTATTAATCTGGTTAACAGAATCTAAGAAAAACCATTATGACAAAAAAAAAAATCTTATTAATGTTTTATTCTTCTTAATGTTTATTAATGTTTTATTCTTCTTAATGTTTCATGATACAATGTATTTTAATCTTAACCAAATATAATTTTAATATTAGAATCAATGAAGTTGCATATTTAACTTGAATCTTGTAGTTTTGTTATGTTGTATCTAACTAGACATGTCAAGTTGGATAAACCAAACCAAACCATATTCAAACTATTTTGATTTAGTTTTTAATGGGTAATAAGTCAAACCAAACCATTTAGTAAATGGTTTGGATCAAACCATAATCCACTTAACTTATTGAGTTAATGGTTTCAGTGGTTTGATCCATTATATAATTTGGTTATAATTTGAATGATAATTATGATTATTATATTTGTTTTGTTTAGATTAACGAAAAAATTATTAGTTATAATTTCTTTTATAAAATATATGGGTAATAAGACATGAATTAATAATTTATATATTCCATGAATTTAATTTATATATTACACCTTTTTCGCATTTCACAAAAAAAAAATATACTTCCTAATATCATAGTTTTAAAATCTAATTAATCTTTCTTTTTTGGTGTGATTTTACATCAAATAAAATTTAATATTCCAAATTAAATTGATTTTGACAACAAAAAAAATTTACTTAATAATATATTAAGTAATCAAAGAACCTGATTCTGACTGAATAATACTTGGCAAATCAACGTTAAGTAATGGTTTGGATTTGGATAAACCATTAAACCATTTAATTTAACCTATTTCAAACCAAACCATTAAAACCATTAACTCATTAATATTCAAATCATTGACTTATTAAGTCATATGGTTTGGTTTGGTTTTAATTAAACCATTAAACTCAAACCATTATGACACCCCTATATCTAACTCTGTAAATGTTTTGGAATTTTTTTAGTGTTTTAAGTTGTGCAAATTTGGTGCGTAGAAATAAAAATTAATATTCAAATCAAAAATCTTTTTCAAACGCTATTTTAATTTCAACCATACGTTTTTACTTTCCAAATTGATTGGTCCTTGAGCAGCGTAACAAACATTCGATAGAGCAGTCCCGACCAATCTCTTTGGTCCGATGACCCCGAATCACTATCAGTTTCGTTTGCAACCTCTTCCCAACTCACCGAGTCGCTATCAGATTCATCGACTTCACCCATCACGAAACCTGTTTTACAAGTTTCATGGACACACAACAATCAAAAAAATCTTACAAAAAATTTCAAATAAAACTCAAATAAAACTAAATCCATTAAATTACACTTTGCGATCCTCTCTGTATTAGAAAAAAACAAGAAATCAAGGATACACAACAATTGATGATAAAGGTAAAAGGTAAAAGTAACGACATTTACCTTTGCAATTGATGATAGAGCAAGATATCAAGTGGATGAAAGGATTATAAGAGTTCTCAGGAAAAATCTAAACTTGCATTCAAAGAAAAAGGTCCTCACTTTGATCGTATCTAATTAGAAATTTCTTATAGCTGCTAAATTTTGAAAAAGCTGAGAAATTGAAATCCCCATTACTCACTTTGAATTTGATTTAGAAACTTGTAACGGCTAAATTGTTAACAATGTTGAAAGATTATATTTCTTATTCGTTCTTCCCTCTCTGTTTAATTTCAATTTTATCGTTAGATTAATCTGCTTTATTAGACGGTTGAGATTAGTTTAGGATAAAACATGTTGTGTGGGCCGTTTAAAATATGATTAGACTGTAACATTAACTTTTCCTATAAGAAGTATATTAGACTGTAACATTAACTTTTCCTATAAGAAGTATAAAGCCCAAGGGCATTATAATTTCTTGCCCAAAGTGTTTTTCATTTACATGCTAAATTTTGCAAAATTATTTCCAGCACCATATGCCAAAGGGAATAATTATTAAAAATACTATAATAATAACAAAAATTATTTCCCGCACAATATGCCAAAGGGAATAATTATTAAAAATACTATAATAACAACAAAAAGGCTTTATGGGCTTAAACACAAGAGGCCAAATAACTTATTAAAAATGAGAAATATGATAGAGACCAAAAATCTTACGAAAAAGACCACAAACCGATTAAAATTATGAATCGTCGCAATTGTTGATTTTGAGAAGTTCACGCGTCTGTTATAAAATGAAGCATATTTACGAAATTGCCATTTTCTCGTGTTATTAATCATAGCCATTCGCGTGTTATAAAATGCTGCTCCTATTTTCTTATGAAATGCATATCTCTTCTATCGGATGGACGATAAGCTTGTGATTGTAGCTCTTGCATTGTACCTTAAGGTAACATTTTCAACTCTTGACATAGAGTTTCACTTTGATTCCGCGTCTTTAGCAAGACCGAGCTTGTGATTTTGATCCATTGGTGAACCGGCCGGTTTACAACCCAATAAACCCATCTTCGAGATTGTATCAAGTGCATACTTTCATGACAAATATAAAATCCATCTGTACTTCTTGCGGTTTCTAGACCAAGTAAATAAATAGCATGACACAAATCTTTCATCTTAAAACAAGTATATAGATAATCCTTGAAATCTTAAATGGTAGTATTAGAGTTGCGTGACATAATTAAATCATCAACGTAGACAAGTATACAGATGATGACGCCATTACGATTGAAACACTGACCTTGCCGGAGACTTTGAACCCGAGACCTAATCCAACACTGAACGCCGCACAAATCACTGTTGCCGATGAGATTTCGTCAAATCGGCGAGAGGAGAGTTGCTTCAACGGAAAAAGAAAGGGGAGACGTCCCCTCCGACTCCGGCATGAACCACCGTGCCAGAGAGGGTGAGAGACAATGCTTGAGTGACGACGCCACGAGGGAAAGTGAGATTGCGAAATATCACTGCGCGTGGATATCACGCGCTCTAAAACATGTTATTCTTTCTCTACTCCAAGTCAACTTCAACACACAATTGCTATTAGACAATTATAATAAATAAAAAGGGGCAATTTTTTCACAGGGTAAACCACCGCCTATCAGACCCCTGACTGATTCTACCATAGAGGCCAACGATAGAC
>CM071720.1:15182820-15198871 GCA_036630335.1 Physaria fendleri | reverse complement strand
TATAGCAAAATGAATTAGATTTATGATTCGGTTTCAAACATATTTGTGACAAAAAATTATGACTTGCGGTGATTACTAATTATTAACATCTATAAAATATTTGATTGCTGGAAAGGGTTTTGGTCAACATTCGATTTTATATGATCAAATATTTGATTAACATCTACAAAATACAAAGTATTTTTTGGTCAACATTCGATTTTATATGATCAAATATTTGATTAACATCTACAAAATACAAAGTATTAAATATATAAAACTAAATATTTGATTGATAAAAAAAAAATACGTAACATACAAATCATTAACTTCACTTTAAATATTCCACTACATTTTTTCATTAAATATTAATTATAAGAAACTAAATATTCGATAATTTTTTTCACAAAAACGTAACATCTATGAAATCCTTCAACTACCATATTTTCATTAAATTAAAAACTAAATTTAAAACAAAATACTAAATATAAAATTTTCATCAAATATTAAATATAAAATATTTGATTGACCATAAAATGTATCATACCATCTATAAAATTTTTCATTACCTTTTTATTAGATACTAAAATATAGAAACTAATTCAACTACCATATTTTCATTAAATTAAAAACTAAATTTAAAACAAAATACTAAATATAAAATTTTCATCAAATATTAAATATAAAATATTTGATTGACCATAAAATGTATCATACCATCTATAAAATTTTTCATTACCTTTTTATTAGATACTAAAATATAGAAACTAATGACGTAATATTATTGTGAAATCATGTCTTCTTTTGAAATGGTACTTCACAAATACTATAATAAGATGTTGACCAAACTATGTGGTACACATCTTTATAATTTATAATTTTATATACCTGGTTAACACATTTTTTAACGAAACATTAATACAATTAAAAACCATATCTTAAATTACATGTATTTTGTAAAAAAAGAAACAATAATAAAATATAGAAGAAATGATATCTTTACATTTCAAAAGTCTTTTGAACCTTCCATTTATTTTACAATAATAAGGAAATCAAATATTTAATTGACAAAAAAGGAAACAAATATTCTCTTTCTTTTTTTACTAAAAATACCAAATCAATCAATCTCCTTTTTAAAATTTACAAAATTGTAGAAAATGGGCACTTGAAACCCTAAAATTTATAACAATCCTTAAACAAAAAACCCCTCAATTTTCTAAAATCTATTTACATATCTTTCAATCATTAACCCCTAAGTTCTTTATATTTGCATATAAGCCCTTTTTTTTTATGCAAGAGTCGATATGCTACGGTTGTTGCCTCTATCACAATCAAATCCCACAACTCGAACCACCGGCTTATTCCCAAATCTCGCCTCCCTAACACAACCACCACCACGGTTCAACGGTGGCTCCTGTTTAGTAGCCACCATAAGAACCTCTTCTTTAAAAAGTGAATCTTTAATTAAAGGATTAGAAACTCTACTCGGTGGTGATCCTTTAAAGAACTCATCTTGTTCATCACCATAACCACCGCTCTGTAAAATATCAAGAACACCAAAACGACGTGGTTTAGGACAAATCACTGCGTTTTGTTTCATCTTCTTTTTTGCTGGTTCAAAGAATCAAAAGAGATTGAAGAAGAAGAAGAAGATTATGTTAATAAAGAGATTTTATAATATATATATATATAAAGAGATAAGGAAGAGAAGATGTGGTCAAACAGTAACGTGTTTCTTCTTATAGTCGGTCATAAGAAAAATTAAATTTTTCTTCTTATAGTCGGTCATAAGAAAAATTAAATTAATTTAGATTTTTTATTATTAATTAAGTAAAGAATAACGTTTGTTTTTAGCTTAATTTTAATTAATTCCAACTTAAATTTAAATAAAACCATATTCATAAATAAAAGAAACCGACTATTCTTACTTAACTAATAATCAAAATTAGTTTAACACTAACATTTACAGTTTAGCTGTTAAATTTAAGTACAGTTTGGTCTTCTCATGAAACAACAGGAGGAAACTACTAAAGTTTGGGATACAGAGGACTGTTTTTGTGATTAGATTAAATCTTGACAGGTTTGGGATAAGAAGTTTTGTGATCTCTCACCTAACTCCTCTGTACACAGCACCAGGTTGAAGATCATCCATGTTTTCTATGTTCCTAAAACCATCAACTTGCAGACATGTCCATCCTCGTCGAGCTAGAAACTCGCGGTAAGCGTCTTCTGTGTAGAAGATTTTCTCTTCTGTATGAACTGGTAATTGGTTTGATTCATCGTAATGGCACACCCTAATAGCCAGACCTACAACATGATCATATTCGGGGTCAAATTCAGAAGATAGGAATGGTGGTAAGAATATTGATCTTACCATCGTCGAGATGGAGTAGATAGTTTCCTAAGGGCATGTCTCGGTCAAGACAGCGAATAACCTGATCTTCATCTTCTAACCGCATGTCTCGGTCAAGACAGCGAATAACCTGATCTTCATCTTCTAACCAGAAAGCCCGTCGAGTTCTTAACCCAAAAGCGGATTTGATTGTTTCTTTGATTGCTTCGTTGGTACCATCAATGCCGATTCTTCTAGTATAGTCTCCAAATTTCACTGTTATAACCCTCCCACCAAAAGACTGACCATCACTACCTGCAATATAAAAAGGCTCTAAAAGTTATTAGAGATATAAAGAAAATCAAACAGAGGAACAGAAGTTGTTAAGCTCTCTGATTTTGGTCCTCAATACTAGAGTGTTAGAAAATGCAGATTTTTGCATATATTACAGTTCAAAAACATATCTGTGGCCTTTTTTGAAAAATAACTTTGAAGCTTAAGTTATATAACTTGCCATTTCCAGGAGTCTCTCTCCAATTCCAAGGAGGAACACCATTTGCTGCAACAGCATCAACTGTAGTAATTGCAAGAGGATGACCATCATGATCAAGACGTCTTTCTAGGTTTAAAGTCGGCCTGCCATTAGCTAGAACACAGATATAAACACTTATCAAAACACACTACACCAGCCAAGTTCACCTCTTTGTTCTGTCCTATCCTCTAGAAACCAAACTAGAAACTGTCTATGAATCCAATACATAGTTATCTTCACCTCTTTGTCCTAATTACAGAGAACACAAATCACCGATAACTTTCAGCTCGAAAATGCAACTCTTTGTTCCCAGTCCCAAATTCTTAGTTAATACTACTTCTACATTGCTCATTCAAGTAGCATTTTAAAACCAATCTAAACAATAAGCTTCAAGATATATACACACAAAGTGATAGATCAGTACCTTCAACGGATCCAAAAGATAAGCTAAAGATAAGCTTGTATCATCAAAACCTACAATGAAAGATAAAGTTGCCACTTAAACAAAATAAACTAATAGCAGAAAAAGTCACAATGCCAGATTCATCACCAAAACTATCATCTTCTTGAAACATTAATGGACACCACATTAAGAAACCTACTCTCAGCCTAGTCTATAGATAAGAATTTTTCCCAAATTGCAACAGACATCTTATCAACACAAACCCTGAAATCATAATCGACTTTCCTCAACCCAAATCAAGAATCCTACAGATGAAAACCATAACTTTAACCAAAGTTTATACCTTTATCAGTAAATTGAATAAAGGAATCAACTTTAGCAGTTGTAGGTGGTGTATTAGGGCTCTTATTATAACATACATCTTATCAACAGAAACCCTGAAATTACAGTTGACTTTCCCTCAACCCAAATCAAGAATTCTACAGTTCAAACCCTAAATTTACCCAAAAATTATACCTTTATCAGCAAATTGCATAAAGGAATCAACTTTAGCAGCTGTAGGTGATGTATTAGGGCTCTTATCATACTGTACTGTAGCTTTCTTACTCCTCTCCTTAAGAATCTCTTCAATCTCCTTGTAATAAGACATTTTCGCCGATACATTTCTTCTATCACGATGCTTAGCTTTCTTAAACTCCTTCAATAAATTCCTCCACTTATCGGTACACATAGTTGGAGATCGATCAAACCCTTTATCTCTCATTTGAGATGAAATCTGTTCCCATAGATGTTTATTAGATTTCGAAGTATTGAACAAACCATCCATACCTCTACGGAGTAAGATTAAGCTACGAGTTTCGTCTTGAACCCATGTTTCTGCTCGTTTCTTTGGTGCTTTAACTTCTTGATCTTCGCTACTGCTATCTCCGAGGAGGATTTGTTGTTGAGGTTGAAGATGATTGTGGTGCTGGTGAGGTTGTAGATCTATTGATTCGTTTGTTGTAGTGGTGACATTGATGATCATATTGGGTGTGGTGGTTGTGGTTGAGGAATTGGGATTATTGTTGTCTTGGTAGAAATCTGTAGGATGAGACTTGCTGGGAATGAACATTGAGGTGTTACAGAAGAGAAGAGAGGGTTGATGTGTATTTGTTCAGACAACATCAATTACATAAGCTATCCTCCAGCACTAGTCCTGTCAATTTTGACCCGCACCCACGGCCCTGCGGGTTTTGGCCCCCGATACCCGCACATCTATATATTTTAGTATTTTTTTAAAAAATTATATACTCCCTCCGTCCAATAATAAGTGTCGTTTTGGACTGTTTTCATTTATCAAAAAATAAGTGTCGTTTCACGGATTTCAATACAATTATTCTAATTTTAATAAAATAACCAATTTATAATTTATAAAAAATAAGTGTCGTTTCACGGATTTCAATACAATTATTCTAATTTTAATAAAATAACCAATTTATATTTGTAGAATACTAAGAGTTTTTCATAGAAGTCAAGTGATGAATAATAAAATATGGTTAGTTAATGAAATAATAATGTCAAATATCAACTTTCTTAATATGCGTGAAAACAAGTAAAACGACACTTATTTGTGGACGGAAGGAGTATAATTTAAGCGGGGTGGGGCGGGTTTTTGACGGGCTTTTGCGGATTTTACCGAATTTTGCGGGTTTTTCGCGAATTTTTAACGGGTTATTTCGTTTTTTTATTAAAATAAATAAATTGCAGGTTGCACACGGGGCCTGTGGGCTTTGCGGGTGCGGGCTTGTTTTTTAATATCTGCACATTATGTGGGGCGGGTTCTAGTATTGGTTTTTATTGCGGATTTTTGCGGGGCGGGTCACGGGGCGGGACGGGTCGGCTCACTTACATGCCTATCCAGCACAATCATATTTTAATAATAATAATAATAATAATTTTTTTGAACATATTTTTAAATGCGAGAATCTGGACTAGGAGGCCTGACTTAGGATGCCTCACCTGTTTCTAATAGGTGATAGTTTCGAATCTACTTAGAGGCAAGTAGAGAACCACTTTAAATTTTTTTATAGAAAACTAGAAGAAAAAAATGCGAAGTCAATGATAAAGTATCGTTGAATCGAATCAATTACTACAAATGGTATACAGGAGTAAACAAAAATTGATAAATCTTAAGGTATTGGTTCCTTTAGCTAGTATGTCTGCTGATATATTTTTATATCGATTTGTTCAACTGAATGTGGCTTCCAGAAATTTGCTTCGCCACGTCTGAATATCTCAGGTCCACTTATAGATACAGATCCGAGCATGGATATAAGTAAACTTAGGCATTTGATTGCAACCGCTAAATAATTATCTAAAATATAGGTCTATAGTTACCATGAAGTGTTACATCGCACACTGGTAAAGTTTCACCATACTTATGATTGCGGCCTTAAATTTTTCGTCGGGACCAGCTCTGTATCTATATACAGTGAAAATTACTTAGCTTTCCAACGATGATCTTAGGAACAAAATACATTATCCCTTTGAAATTCCACCAGACTAAATCCTTTAGACCAACAACTGCATTGCAAATAAAAGCCCCCTTATAAGTGCTCCATGTAGTTGCAATTGACCTAACCCATTTTTGGTCGTGTCCATTTTCTAGCCGATAAAAAAAGAAACTTAATTTTTGTACTAAAAAAAGGTGCATGATGTTAAGTGGCATTGAAACAAGAAGATGTGCCATTTCCAAGAAGACATTGAAAGTAGGCGTTTGACACCAAGATACCAAAGTTTGACTTTTCAATATGGTGGTATATGAAATTGGACAAAACAGGTGTATGATGTTTCGAAAAATTGGAAGTGGCATTGAAACAAGAAGAGATTGATATTTCCAATGAGACATTGAAAACGTTGACACCAAGATACCAAATTTTGACTTTTCGTATCTCTTATCTTTATAGCTTTATATATATGTAAGAATACTTTATATAACTCCTCATCTACTAGAGAAAAGAAGACGAAGAAGAATAGAAATGATGAATAAGAAAAGTAAATTGTTCATACTCTTCACTCTAGTATTATTGCTTTTAAGCATGGCTTCAAGTATCATCTCAAGAGAAGATGGTTTTGCTTCTCCTAATCCATCTCCTTCCACACATGTAAGTTCATCGATACATTTTCTTTTCTTCAATACTGTAATTCTGCACCTTTTCTCTAATTCTAAAGAATACATTGATCTTGTCAAGATACATTCGAGTTTGATATTTTTTCGGATATTTGAATTCTATTCTCGTCTTTTAAATCGATTTATTTATCCTTTTATATTGCGGGAAATTAGTGGCTTATTTTCTTGCTAAATCTATTTTATGTAATCATTTGATTATAAACCTCTTTAATGAGTGCATGTGTCTTTATATATAAAAAAACGATTGATCTTTCTAGCTTTACTCTTTTTGTGGGATGTAGGAGAAAACATGAAGAATGAAAGATAATGGTGATGAAGCAAAGTGCAAGGATTCAAACTTGTAAAGCAAATTGTAGCTGCTCACACAGATTACATCTATACTCAAGACCTAAACCTGATTGTTGATGATTTGGATGCTTGTGCGACCTTCCCGTGGGGAACATACTGCTTCAATAAAAAGATTAAAGATTTGCAAAAATTGGTTGAGGAAATTAAAAATGAGACGAGCGAGCAATTGGTTTTTCTGGTTTCAAATTCCCTTTAGAGGTACTTTTAAATTATGATATTCTATTGTATTAATTTTGTTTAATGCAATTTTGATTGGTTGCAGATTTTGGCTTGTGAGAGCATAGCGGACCTTAAGAAAGGGTTAAGAGAAGATGTTGAAGGCGCTGCTAGTGTTTGCCCAAGAATATGCAAAGGACAGTTGAAGCAAACAGTGAAGAAAAGATTCACGATCGAAGATGTTTACGAATCTCTTGGATTTACAAAGGTATGGGTTTTTTACTTTTGCAGTCTGCTTTGCCAGTTTTGCAGGTATTTATTCTAATTTTGCAATATAGTTTTGTAAATTAAACGTGCAAGATAGTTTCGCTGGTATTTTTATTTTTCTTTGAGTTTTGCTAATTTTGCAGATTGTTTTGCTGAGAGTTTTAGGCAGTTTTACATTACTTGTAGTTTCATCTATATGGTCACTACTTTACCAATCACATTTTTTATTTTAGCTTACAATCTAAATCTATATGGTCACTACTTTACCAATCACATTTTTTATTTTAGCTTACAACTCTAAGAGCATACTTCTCCAAAATCATAATGCTGATGCTTAACAAAAGCTTTTCTAGTCAAACCTTTTTAGGTTGCTTCCTTTCATAGCATTTTTTATATGTAGGATAAAATGTTAATATTTGTTTTCAGTGATTGTATAGATGATGTATATGATTCGATCTTCTTTTTGTCACTCGTTTAAAGTAACTATGCTGAATTTACAAGAGATCCAGAGCATCTTGGAGCCAACACCTGATGAATTGACATTGTTGTCAAAAAACCTTGAAACTCAAACTGCTTGGAGCCAACACCTGATGAATTGACATTGTTGTCAAAAAACCTTGAAACTCAAACTGAGAACGAGGGTTTGTATGCCGCTGGTTCTGTTGGTGAGAGCTTGGAGAGATATTTGGTAGTTGAGAAAAAGAACATATTCTGGGATGAGTGGTATTGCCTAGACTTGCAGGGTCAAGCTTCGGAGCGGGCCCAAGTATCCAACCAAGTGTCCAAGCGTTTCACAAAAAAAGATTTCATAGAAAAGGTTCAAATATTAAGGCTGAACGTGATGCTACATTGACCCAATGTAACATCACGTTCAGCCAATGCAGTCAATCCAGCATCACATTCAGCCTCTAACATTTGAACCTTTTCTATGAGATCTTTTTTTGTGAAACGCTTGGACACTTGGTTGGATACTTGGGCCGGCTCCGAAGCTCGACCCTGCAAGTCTAGGCAATACCACTCATCCCAGAATATGTTCTCTACTACCAAATATCTCTCCCAGCTCTCACCAACAGAACCAGCGGCATACAAACACTCGTTCTCAGTTTGAGTTTCAAGGTTTTTTGACAACAATGTCAATTCATCAGGTGTTGGCTCCAAGCAGTTTGAGTTTCAAGGTTTTTTGACAACAATGTCAATTCATCAGGTGTTGGCTCCAAGATGCTCTGAATTTCTTGTAAATTCAGCAATTTACTTTAAACGAGTGACAAAAAGAGGATCGAATCATATACATCATCTATACAATCACTGAAAAAAATATTAACATTTTATCCTACATATAAAAAATGCTATGAAAGGTAGCAACCTAAAAAGGTTTGACTGGAAAAGCTTTTGTTAAGCATCAATATTATGATTTTGGAGAAGTATGCTCTTAGAGATGTAAGCTAAAATAAAAAATGTGATTGGTAAAGTAGTGACCATATAGACGAAACTACAAGCAATGTAAAATTGCCTAAAAACTCCCAGCAAAACAAACTGCAAAATTAGCAAAAGTCAAAGAAAAATAAAAATATCAGCGAAACTATCTTGCACGTTTAACTTACAAAACTATATTGCAAAATTAGAATAAATACCTGCAAAACTGGCAAAGCAGACTGCAAAAGTAAAAAGCCCATACCTTTGTAAATCCAAGAGATTCGTAAACATCTTCGATCGTGAATCTTTTCTTCACTGTTAGAGATTCGTAAACATCTTCGATCGTGAATCTTTTCTTCACTGTTTGCTTCAACTGTCCTTTGCACATTCTTGGATAAGCACAAGCAGCGCCTTCAACATCTTCTCTTAACCCTTTCTTAAGATCCGCTATGCTCCCACACGCCAAAATCTGTAACCAATCAAAATTACATTAAGAAAAATTAATACAATATAGCATCATAATTTAAAACTATCTCTAAAGGGAATATGAAACCCGGAAAAGGCAATTGCCTCGGCGACCCATTGTTTACATCCTCTATCAATTTTTCCAAAGCTTTAATGTTTGATTAAACTTGAAAAATGAGAGTATTTGGAAAATTCACCCGAAATATTTGGTATTGATAGAATAGAACCCTAAAGGTCGGATTTTGGAATAAGGGACTCTTGTTTTGGTGTGATCTAAGAGCATCTCTCTCTCCTTGAAACATCAACTCTTTTATCTTTTTATTTATATTCATGGTTATTAGTGTATTCAAGAAATCTCCTTGTCCATGTGCTCACGACTTCATGTTCTTGTTCTTTATTTTTTAGTTCATTTCCATCAATATCAACTTAGATGTCCTGCACAATTCTTAATGCTTGAGACAACAAAAACTGATTGGGCTATAATACCAAAAGACTTTGATTGGGGTGTTCATATAGTAGTATAAACATATATGTAGAAATATAATCCTAAATAATAGAAAGGGGCTAATGATTAGAATTTTTTATAGAGGAAGGCACACCATTAATTTTAGCAATTGGGTTTTTTTTCTGAAATCTTTGTTTACCATCATATCAATGGTCAATAAGTTTAACCATGAGAAAAAAACTAAGATTTTTTTTTCTTTAAAGAAATTCATTTGTTAAACCTCTTTGTTACACTTTCTATTGAGAATAATATGACACTTGTAAAATAAAAAATCACAAGCAACTCCAATAAGATGCATAATACATTAAATTGAGAAAATATACAAAGTGGAGAAACAACTACCATATTAATCCACATAATTACTCCCACACTCAAACTAAATTTCCTAAATAATAATTCATACAACTACCATATTAATCCACATAATTACTCCCACACTCAAACTAAATTTCCTAAATAATAATTCATTTATTTATTTACGTCTTACCTTCCTTGCCTAATCAAAACTAGTTTATTAAAATAGTTAGGCACTAATCATTATTATTATTTAATCCCTTACACTAAAACCATTTTAAACATTCTCCTCCGTTGTAGTTTGTTAGGAGAATCAGAAATATATTCGAATAAACTTTTTTTGTGTTTTTACTCTCATCAATAGCCACGGTACTATCATGTGTCTTCCATTTCGATCTTCTTCTTTCTCATTTTCGACTATTGCGACGCGTATGATAAATTGTATACTACTTTTCGTATTCATTTTCTTGGTATATATCCTCATCTCTGCCTCAAGGCTTCATTTTCATGGCTACTTCTCATCCTATGAACAAGATAAATCTGATCAAAGCTTAACAAAGATCGAACATATAGTCTTTGGGATTGGATCAAGCGCAAAATCGTGGCCTTCGCGTAGAGAATATGTTAAGCTTTGGTGGGATTCTAAGAGAATGAGAGGTTGTATCTTTCTTGATCGTCCTTTGTCTTCATCTTCTCTCCTTCCTCCCATTTGTATTTCCCAAGATACTTCTCGGTTTAGGTAAATATTGTTATTTTGTATGTTTTCATACATATTAAAGAACCATAATTGTTTTAAGTATTAACTATATTTATTTTCTAGTTATTTACAACTTTTAGTAATTATGAATTAATAGTATAAATTAGCTTTTTGAAATATTAAATTTATATATTACTAAAACAATTTATTCTAGTTACGAATTAATCATATATTTTTATTGCTAGATAATAGGCATGGGTTCGGTTTCGAACCGAACAAATTGAAGAATTGTCTATTCGGAACAAACCGAATCTATTGAGAAAAATCGGTCGAAAATAAATTAAAATCAATTCGGTTTTTGGTTTGTTCAGTTTTAGTTTATTCGGTTTCGGTTTGTTCGGTTTTTTGTTTTCGGTTGTTTATTTTCAGTTATTTTCGTTTATTTTTGGCTTGTTCGATTATTTTCGGTTTGTTCAATTTGTTCGTTTTTTTCTTCAAATGATTTTTTTTTTCAAAAACCGAACCGAATAAAACAAAAACTGAATTCGGTTCAACTCAAAAAAGATTTTAATTTCCGAACAAACCAACCGAACCAGATAAACCGAACTCCCATACTTACTATATAATATGCAATTACTTACTTTCCGAACAAACCAACCGAACCAGATAAACCGAACTCCCATACTTACTATATAATATGCAATTACAGAGTAACCACAAAATAAATTAAATGAAGAAATTATAACCCAAAATTTATAATATAAATTCCGAATATAACCCAGAACTAGATTGTAATTATTTTATTTTTTTTTTGGGCTGAAACTAGATTGTAATTATTTAGTAACATAATATTTTTCTAAAAAATCTTAAAAATCAATTTTTGTGCAAGAAAAAAAAGTTTTTAAAAAAAACTCAACAGAGGGAGCATAGTTGTGGCTTATTATTAATTTAATCTATTTATTTTAAGGTCTACCTATCCATATTAAACATTTAATATAAAAAATAAAATATTTATTTTTAAAAAAATCAACTTAATTATTCCATAAAAGGTACACATGGAAAGGCGGTGACAGAAACGCGATCAGAATTGCGCGGTGCGTTTTAGAAACTGTAAGACTATTCAATACTTCATCAAAAGAAGTAAGATGGTACGTATTCGGAGATGACGACACAATATTCATTCCAGAAAACCTTGCTCAGACACTATCAAAATACGACCACACATCATGGTATTACATAGGAACAACCTCAGAGAATTATCAACAAAGCTCGATTTTCGGAAACGATATGGCCTATGGAGGTGCAGGGTTTGCTTTAAGTAGCTCATTAGCTAATGTTTTAGCAAGAAACTTTGATTCTTGCCTCGAACGGTATCCACATTTGTATGGAGGAGACTCTAGGGTTCAGGCTTGTGTTCTTGAACTTGGTGTTACATTGTCTCCTGAGCCTGGCTTCCATCAGGTTTTAAAATTTTTAAATATTTTTTCATTGCTTTATTACTAAAATTTTAGGGTTAACTTCGTATTTCCCTTATATTATATGCCAAACAACCCGGTTTTTCCCTAATTTTTGAGATTTTTACTACGTCGTATAAACAAAAATTCTATCCATTTTAGTATTTGAATATTTTGCTGACCGCTGTAATTCCCTTCACACCCTTAAAATATGTTAATAAAAAATCGTATTTTCTGGTTTAAGCCGATTTTAAACGTTGATTTATCATAAATTCAGACCCGATTTGTGAAATGATTTGACAAACAAGCATATGGAAAGAGATTAACGTTTTTTACTGGCTCTGAATTTTGGATAAATCAATCTTTAAATCGGTTTTAAACCGGATTAAACCCAAACACCGATTTTTTTATTAACATATTTTAAACGGGAAAAATTACAGCAATTATCAAAATTCATATACTAAAACGAGTAAAATTTTTGTTGGGAAAATGGTTTGGTGAAGAAAAGAAATACAAAGTATTACTAGAAATATTTATTTTTATAATTTTTATGCAGTTTGATGTAAGAGGCAATGCATTGGGAATATTGACATCACATTCAACGAGACCATTGGTGTCACTACACCACTTGGCTCATATTGACCCAATCTTTCCAAACTCAACGACTTTCTCCTCCGTCCGCCACCTCTTCTCCGCCGTAGAACTTGACCCTCTCCGCATATTACAACTCTCTGTTTGCTATGACCCACGGTACTCTTGGACCATATCCGTCTCTTGGGGCTACACTGTTCAGGTTAACATTTAAAAAACCTTTCTTTCAACTGATTGGTCTGAAAATTTTATGATTTGCATCAATAATTTTTTTTTCTAACCACCATAATAGTCGGAATAAGGTTGGATAGCCAATTTCCAACCACTTTCCGACAAAAATCGGTGGTCGGATTTTTCCCACCGACTTACCTTCGAATATTAAAAGTAATATTTTTCAAAACGGCAAGAATTTTTTTCCTGCCAAATTTCCATTGTATATAAAAAATATTTTTTTCCTACCGTACTTGTATTTTGATCGGATAAGAGTCGGACTATTCCATCTTGTGGTTAGAAGACGCTATTAAGATATATTGTGTCTATGTAACCGACATTTATTAAGTAATGAAATTATTTCCTTGCCCAAAAAGAGTCCGACTATTTTTAAAAAATCCGACCAGTCGAATGTGGTCGGAAAATTAGTTTTTTCTTGTAGTGAAATGTACTAAAACTAAAATAAAATTAAATGGGTTGTTTGAAATGTTTAGATTGAGACAAGACATTTGTTTCTACGGGATGCCTTATTGACACAAGAGACGTTCCGACCATGGCGAAAATGGGGTAGATTAGCAAGTGTTTACACATTCAATACAAGAAAGATTCATCCTGATCCATGTCAAAGACCTGTCACTTTCTTCATGCAACATGTTTCTTCTAGTCGATATAATGAAACCATTAAAAGTGTTTATAAGCAAGCTTATGAGAATTGTACTTATGATCCCATTACATCTCCTCGCAAATTTGAAGAGATTAGAGTATTTTCAAGAAGACTCCATCTCAATATCAAACAAGTAACTATTCTATCTTTTCATTTCTCTCTTTATTTATTTATTTATTTATTTATTTTTTATTTTATTTTAATGTGGTAGTTGAAGGCTCCTAGAAGGCAGTGTTGTGATATTTTACCAACTTCTTCCACTGATGGCAAAATAATGGAGATTGGACTACGAGAGTGCAAAGAAGATGAGCTCATCTATATGCATCCCTAATATCACCATAAATAATTTATGAGTAAAAGAGATAATTGTATTATTAGCATAAAAGCCTCAGGAGATTATGGAAGTTACCGTTATACGGAATATTCACAAATTGTAAAAGTATATACACTATATTTTTTCTATACACCTTCTCAAAATAGTTAGGATTAGCAAGTCCAATATTGTGAATCAGTGTGTCGAAACGTGATCTTGGAAGGAACTTGGTTAAAAAATCTGCAAGTTGATCTCCTGAAGTGACATGAGCATACAAACCAAGTCCAGTTAGTTCAAAAAAAAATTATATGTAAATAAATATTCAGCAATTGGTTTTTTTCTTAAATCTTTGTTTACCATTGTATCAATGGTTAAGTTTTAACCATGGAAGATATTCTAGTCACAAGTTAATATCATCTTTTCTATATTATTATACGTGTTATCACTAGAATCATTCTCAGTAAAATAGGAAAATAATTAATAAATTTTAATCAGAAATAATAATAATGAAAAACATATAATTATAAATAAATAATAATTTTAAAAAGAAATTTAGATAAATATTAGAATAAATTTTTAGAAAAGTTTATTTAAATTTTGAATGTTTTCTGATAATTTACAACTTAAAATAAAATATTACAAACAAATTAAAAAATCATAAAATTAATATTGGCTACTGAAATAGAAACATTTAAAATTCTAACAATTTTAGATAAATAAAATTATACAAAAATATTAATTTCAGATAAACATTAGAATGAATTTTTTCACAAAAAATAATTACAAAATATACCATTAGAAATTACTTATATATACATATATATATATCAAATTATTTTCTAAATTAATTACAAAATATACCATTACAAAAATAGTTTCTAATTATTATAAAAGATATTCTCCTAAATAGTATTAACAACTCAACATAATTTTTATTTGTTACCCATATATAACCATAATTATAATTCTTTTTTTTTCTTACCAAATAATTACTAAAAAAGGGTCAAAGATTTGCTACCAAATAAGCTTTTTATCCTACTATATATATATTCACATCACAAAAAGTTTATTCACATTCAAAAACTTAAAACACAATGGCTAAACTTATCCTTCATATATATATATTCACATCACAAAAAGTTTATTCACATTCAAAAACTTAAAACACAATGGCTAAACTTATCCTTCATCACTTTGTATTTGCTCTCATTGTTGTTTCTTGTAAGAATACAACACATACCACACAGCTTTCAAATTGAAATACCCATCTTACATTTTACTAACATCTCACAATCTTTATGATGCAGATTTATCATCAGTATCTAATGCAACAGTGAGAGGATTGCAAGAACCATGTAATTGTCCTGCAACAAATCCTAACTGTGGTTGTGGAGATAATCTTGAAGTTCCCCCCACATCTTCATTAATGATAGGTAGACCTAAAGATCGTTGTCATGGAAACGCCTCATGTGTCAAAGTTTGTAATCCATCATGCAAAATTAAAGTATGTATTTACAGTCGAGATTGTGATTGTAATGCATGTAGTTGCTACATATGTTGATCCATTAAAATGTATTTCTACTATAAGAATAAATGTCCAAGATTATATCGTTTCTAAATAGATACATGGGGTGATTAGTTATAACTTTAATTTTTTCTAAATCCATACTTTTTTTTAATCTTTTTTTTTTTTTTTTTTTTTTTTTTTTTTTTTTTTTTTTTTTTTTTTAATCTAAAACCTTAAATTTAAAGCAATCGAACTTTCTAAATATTTGAACTTTCTAAAGATTGGTTTTATAAATATCTTAAAACCATTTTGATGTTTTTATGTACTAAAGGTGTAAAATAATTTCTTAGCTTTAGAAAAATTGTTTTGCATTTAGAAATTTTTTGTGGAAATTTTTTACTAGTTTTTTTAATGGAATATCTAAAAATTTTATATAGAAAATTTTTTTAGAACACTTTCATACATTGACCAAAAAAAACAGAAAAAAAGGAATATTTTCATTATTTTTTTTAGATTTTTTTTTATAATCATAACCATATTTACTATTTTCTTTTTCATTTAATTCGACAATTCCAAAAGATAAACTCACAACAAATAAATCTAAAATTATATCTCAAATTCTACGGCTATAATTGTAAAACTACGGCTCAAAATCTATACCCACAATTATAAAGCCAAAATTCTAAAAGTTACATGTCCAACCAATCGGCCCAGTATATTAATTATTTTCGCGTTATATTAGTTTGGTTTTC
>CM071720.1:15128812-15140180 GCA_036630335.1 Physaria fendleri | reverse complement strand
ACTTTTATAACTTTTGATTGTTTTTTTATCAATCAATTCATCTTTAAGTGTAGAGGTTAACTTAAGTCTTTGGTCTTTCAAATTATTGTTGACTTAAGGTATAGTTCTTGACGTACAATAATCAAAATCAAAACTTTTAAAAAGTATTTTTTTTTTGGTAGTAGTACATCTGTAGTGATGACATAGTATGAGGAAACAGAAATGAAAACAAAAAACAAGTTATGACTGAGAATCTTTCAACTTTTTCTTGCGCTGCTCTATTAATTCAACACCTGCTTTCTTCTTTTTATGACTGAGAATCTTTCAACTTTTTCTTGCGCTGCTCTATTAATTCAACACCTGCTTTCTTCTTTTTCTGTCCCATCTGCATATACCATTAAGTTACAAACATTAAGAATGTTTCATTTGTTATGATTTTGTAGAGCTTTTTAAACCAGGAATCATAAGCTAAGATTCTAGTATTTGATTCTATGCAATTCCAAGAGATTGGCCAGATTCTACATTAAACAGAGAAAAAATGATGAATGTTAAATTTGATGGGTACGTACCTTCATTGCTTCGTAGAGCTTCCTCTTATTACGGGACATCAATACTGTAGACATATCAGCATCCTCTTGCGCTTTTTGCATAGCATCAGGAACTGATTCTTCACCTTCAGCCACTACAGGTGGTGCTGAAACAGCTTTACTTCCAGTTAGTTCTACCTTCAGTTCCTCATGGTATTGCTTCTCCTGTGCTGCCATCTACATTAAATTAAGTAAAACAGCACAAAAATTAACAACTTAATCAACGCATAAACATAACTTGGCAGTGTTTAGTAGTGCATATATCAAACACAAAGCCAGACCTTCTTCTTGTTCTCAGCAGCTTGGGCTTCCTCAGCGCGACTCATAACACCTGCGTATAATAAGTTTTGAGGATCTTCAAGATCTTCTTTCCCAACACCTGGCAACGGAAGCACTTCGTTTCTAGCTGCTGCTTGTAGCCTTTCAATGGTTGCAGCGTAATCAGGAGTATATCCTTCTGCTTCATTGTCCACAAATGGTGACAAGTGTGGCGGTAGAATGCTGCTTGTAGAAATGCACACAAAAATATTTGAACACATGAAAGAAAAAAATGGTTGTAAAAAGAAGATATATGTAATGGCTACGAATGTGTTACCTTCCGACCAAGTACTTTTCAGTTGGCAAGATTATGCGAGCATTCACGCAGTCATAGAATGTGTTACCTTCCGACCAAGTACTTTTCAGTTGGCAAGATTATGCGAGCATTCACGCAGTCATAGATCCACTGTGGCTGCACATATTCCCTTGATAGATACTTATGGCCTGCACTTGGCTTATCGATGATCTACCAAAGTAGAATGGATGCTATTGAGAAGTGTATTAGGAAACAAATGTAATATTAAACATCAAGCTAAATGGCTTACGTGATGTGTAATACTCTCATCATCCTCCTTGAAAGGAGCACCTTCCCCTTCCCAAGACACCACCCCACCAAAAGCAGGAAGCACAAAAAGAAGGGACTCTCGTGGAACCTAGATCAGAATCCAAAATTATAAATTTATCTTCTTGCTCAGTGGTCGAGTACAAACTAATGCACACAGATCTTCCAAATATCAAGACATGGAATGCCAAATACAATCATTAATAGAACTTTGGTTTGGATTGAACTGTACTGCCTAGGTGTTCAACGCACCAAGCAGTTATAGACAAAATCTGTCTTAGAAAATGCCTTCACTTACAAATTGTTTGTCTTCAACAAGTAGTCTTGGAACATTATAGACATGTCAGAAATTCATACTATTGAAAGACTACTGATTTATTTATTTGGTATTTTACTGATTCAATTTGTAACAAACGAGCACGTTTTGTCCCTATTAGTTTAAATTTACTGATGATTTACTATTTTACCAAAAAAAACAGTTATAAAGGTGCTAAGAAAAATGAATCAGCAACAAACCTCACGGCTCAAGAAAAACTTAAGATCCTTGAAGAGTGACTTGCACGCTCTTGTTTCTTCATCCTCCTCAACCTCTTTATTGTTATCTGCAACGAGATGCATCAATGCTCCAGGCTCACTAGCAGGCAGCTGGTGCTGAAGTTGTGCAAGCCTCAGTTCAGACTCTTCCTGGTCATTTGACTGTGAGCTAGATGAAGCATCAACTTTAGGTTCCACCGCCATGCCTCTGGAGCTGGCATCTATGTATCTCGATAGTGCATATAGATCTGCAACATGGAAAACAAATCCCACATTCTAATGGTTACAGATGAACTCGGGAAAAACAAGGTTGCTTGCAGGACAACATACCTGCAGCCAAAGCTTCCAACCGAGAATCAAGGATTGGCGGATATTTCACATTCAGAGAATGGTACAGCTTGAAGTTAATAAAAGCAAGAAGAGTCTGCATTAAAAGGTGATTGTCAGCATATGTCCAGACATCAATAAGACAAGGAAACTGACAAATTAAAGTTAATAAAGAACCAGGGGAAGAGCGATGATAAATTCTCACCTCATAAAATTCCAAGAAGGTTAGCATGACGCCAAAGTCAACATCATTTGTAAAAACTTGTTGTATTGCATGAGGGGTCAACCAAGTGATCTTTTGACCTTCTACTTCAGCCTATCCAGATAATTACCAAACGTTATTATAGAGGAAGCAATTCCATTAATTATAAATTGTAATGATAGAGTAAAACGATACCTGATAGTAAATCCCCTTGACAGACACAAACACTTTACGTAATGCATGACAACGTGAAATGTAAGCTTGCCATTCATGGCTCAATCTAGTTTGCAAAAGAAGCAAAAAGAAAGATTAATGGAAATGAAGCAAGGAGAAGCTGTCATCAATATGTAAAGACACAAGGTTCCAAAAGGAAATATAAGATTCAAACCTTCTACAGTTGTGGACTCGCTTAACTTCAAGATTTTCCCTGTCTGATGCAGGTAACACAGCAAACAGATGAACCATCGTAAGACAGTCATCCAAGTCTCGTAGTGCATCAATAAAAGTCGGATACCTAAATATTCAGAACACGAGTAGAAATGTCTGTTAACAGTCCAAAACACATGGATGTTCAAACAGCTATAATTAATTCAAGTGTCTAAAGCAAAACCTTTCACGGATCAATCTATCAAGCTTGTAAGTGGGCTGACGAGTAAGCAAAAGGCGTGCAAGCTCCTCATTTTTCTTAGCCTTGGCTTTTTTAACTTTCTTTTGGTATGTTTTGATTTCCCTGAACTTCTCAAGAAGTGGCTCATGCTGAAGAAAAGCAATGTCCTTTACATGGTAGTAAGTGTGATGGTTTCCCTTCACCTTCTTCTTAGGTTCTCGGGGGAATATACCTTTGACAATACATAATCTCCTGAAATACCCAAATCAACAGGTAAAAATTACAGATTAAGCACCTATTGATAATCATAATATACACAAGAGCTACTGAATTCAGCATAAACATTAAAATAAAAATTACAGATTAAGCACCTATTGATAATCATAATATACACAAGAGCTACTGAATTCAGCATAAACATTAAAACAGTGAACGAACCTGAATAGATTCAAATTAACTTGAAGATGCTTGAGAGCTTGCGACCTGGTCATATACCTAGCCGCATTTCCTTCCTTCTTTTTACCCTGACAATGACAAACAGAACCGTAAGTATCTTACAATCATCTCACAGAACTTTCTCGAGAAAAGGGAAAAAATGAATATGGAATAAAACAGTTATCAATCAACAAATCTTCGAAATAATATACTCTCAATCCAACATAAACACTCACCGGTGGCCTGTAATGCTTCGGCATGGTGATAACGCCACCAGAAAGGTAAACAAGAGGGAGAGGGAAAGGGAGAAGTAGAGTGAATTAGGGTTTTAGCCAAGAGGATGGTATAAATGAGCTTCTTAATTAAGCCCACTTGACTTCCTAATAGTTATCATCGTGGATTTTGAGGCCCAATAATAAGCCCATTTTCGTAAGCGGTTTCGCCTCGAGAGAAACAGACATGAGGCTTTCATTTATAGAAGACAAACATTTTCGTAATCCTTCAGCCGAGAGTTGAGTCGAGTCTCGCGGGTATCTAAACGACGGCGTCTTATATGAATAGACAAAACATCTCGTCGTCAACTTGTAGCCAATAAAAACTACATGCCGTTTTGGAGTCGCACAGGGTGAACTTCGGCAACCTAGTTGTTTAGTTTGTAGCACTGACGTCTTTAATTGCAATAGAGCATTCAAATACACAAAAGAAACACAAGAAAATAAAATGTCTGAAGCTTCAAGTTTCAAACACACAGGAACAGTTTGGAAAAATAATGAAGTCGAACACAAAGGTAATCCAAAGATAAGCTCCAGTGAATCTGACATGAGAGTATATAAGACTATACAATGTTTGCGAGACCGGAGTTAGAGACAAAACAGCTAACGACCACCATACCAACCTCTTGGTGGTTGCTGCTGCTGCTGCATCATAGATCCTCTAAAACAGCTAACGACCACCATACCAACCTCTTGGTGGTTGCTGCTGCTGCTGCATCATAGATCCTCTATCTCCATTCATAAGCTTATCTAATACAACATTGAGGTCAACCGCTTCACCATTCTCAGTCAGTGTTCTCACTGTTCCTCTCACCTGATCCCTTGGGAACCCCATGCTAACTACTCTATCGATGACATCATCGACTGGGACTCTGCTTCCTGCTCTTGGTGTACCGGGACATCATCGACTGGGACTCTGCTTCCTGCTCTTGGTGTACCGGTGCCGCCATTTCCACCGCTACTGCTCTTGGTGTACCGGTGCCGCCATTTCCACCGCTACTGATGTCTGAAGCCAATGGTAAACCTTGTGGTAGTGGACGTACTGTTGGGAGCTGTGGGTTAGAACCAGATCCGCTTCCACTCTGATGTGGCATTTTTCCAGGCGGGGTGTTTCCATACTGTGAGGAAGGTGGCCCAGTATATGGGTAAGGTTCGGGAGAATACCCAGAAGCAAAACCTGTGTTGGATCTGCCACCTGCTCCATCATACATTGATTGTGGCATTTGAGGAGCGTTGTAGTACTGTTGAGATGGGGCGGAACCTGGAGGTGGATGAGAAGGTGGTTGACGAGAAGGGTTTGGTTGGTAAGTTTGCTGAGGGTAAGGTGGTTCCTCCTGGTTGTAGGCAGTCGGGTGTTGGAGCTGAGGAGGTGGCTGCTGTGGGTATTGGGGCTGTTGAGGAGGAGACTGGTAAGGTGGCTGATGCAGTGACTGGGTTGGAGGAGGAGTTTGATAAGGATGCTGGTTTGTTGGAGGGGCTGGGACTGACCAGGCGGAGGGAAATAAGGCTCTTGTTGGGGAGAGAACTGGCTAGGAAGCTGAGGCAGTTGTGGTGAAGATTGCGGGAGACTAAGATGCGGGGCAGGCCGGTTGGATAAATTGTTGTGGCGGGAGACTTTGCTGAGTAAGTGCCGGCTTAGCTGCAGCAGAAGCTGGTGGCTGAGGCAGTGATGCGGGTGGCTGAGCAGTGGGTTCAACATGCGTAGAGTGTGTCTCGGGTTGCTGGTTTACCTTTGATAACTGGAGCTTTGAAAGCTGAAGCTGAGCTTCAACTATTTCTTGTTTGTCTTTCAACAGCTGTACACCGCTTTGCACCTGAATGCAATCAACTGAGCTTCAACTATTTCTTGTTTGTCTTTCAACAGCTGTACACCGCTTTGCACCTGAATGCAATCATACAAATATATTTCTTGTTTGTCTTTCAACAGCTGTACACCGCTTTGCACCTGAATGCAATCATACAAATAAGGTACTGAGGAATCTAGAGGCTTGATAGATGCTATATCAAAAAGCAAGAAAGCCCAGATGCATTAAATATATTGAAAAATGAAATTCATGAGACAACTTCTTCGAAGTTAGAAGATCAATAATTCCCGGGCTAGGCAAGAATTGGCATCCAAAAGGCAAAGTAGAACGTTGGTCTAATACTTCAGATTCATTTGATTATTTCTAATTTCAAACTAATATTTTTGAGGTCTCCCATAAGAACTGTTACCTCTAGCATAATGTTTTCAAGCTGTCTCAATTTCCCATCAGTGTTTCCATGACTGTTCCCAACAGAAACTTTAACATCATCCACCAGGTTCTCGAGATTTCGAGTTCTGGTCTCCAACTGTGTTAGACGTGCACTGACACCCTCTATAACATGTATCAAATTATCAGCATGTGCCTTCATTGTGCCATGAGACAACTTCTTCGAAGTTAGAAGATCAATAATTCCCGGGCTAGGCAAGAATTGGCATCCAAAAGGCAAAGTAGAACGTTGGTCTAATACTTCAGATTCATTTGATTATTTCTAATTTCAAACTAATATTTTTGAGGTCTCCCATAAGAACTGTTACCTCTAGCATAATGTTTTCAAGCTGTCTCAATTTCCCATCAGTGTTTCCATGACTGTTCCCAACAGAAACTTTAACATCATCCACCAGGTTCTCGAGATTTCGAGTTCTGGTCTCCAACTGTGTTAGACGTGCACTGACACCCTCTATAACATGTATCAAATTATCAGCATGTGCCTTCATTGTGCGATCAATTGCAGATAAAATCGCTGACTCTGGGACATTTCTATCTTTCTCAGCAAGCAACTTTGAAGGTTCAAGACAGTCCATAGAACCATAACTCTACAAAAACAAATAAAAATTTAACAAGGCTAAATTGTGATAATTTTCATTATCCTAACAATGGAATCATCAAGCAAGATTTAAGCAACCTGATAATGAGTGATAATTTTCATTATCCTAACAATGGAATCATCAAGCAAGATTTAAGCAACCTGATAATGAAATATGAAAGCAAACAATAGATCATAGTACCTAAAAATCGGGTGTTATTATACAAAACCTTATAGTGTACAGATCCGGCGAGATCTAAAGCGTGGTGAGACAAACCGACGGAAGCAGTAGGGCGAATAGGCTGGAAATCATAGCTAGGAAAGATAGCTTCCTTTTTTGATTCTAAGCCATAATCGCCGCCGACACGGTGCTTCTGATGATCGCCGTTTTGCGAATTATCATTATCGTTGATGAGATCCATTATCTGCTTATCCGAGAACACAGCCGTATTCATCGATCGAAATATTGCATTATATTACGATTAAATAGTCTCCCCCTTGATTTTTATATGATTTTCTAACTTCGTGGACAAAAAAAAAAAAAGGAAATCATAGCTAGGAAAGATAGCTTCCTTTTTTGATTCTAAGCCATAATCGCCGCCGACACGGTGCTTCTGATGATCGCCGTTTTGCGAATTATCATTATCGTTGATGAGATCCATTATCTGCTTATCCGAGAACACAGCCGTATTCATCGATCGAAATATTGCATTATATTACGATTAAATAGTCTCCCCCTTGATTTTTATATGATTTTCTAACTTCGTGGACAAAAAAAAAAAAATCGTTGACCAAAACGTAACGTGTCAACATCGATATATACATTCATCAAAACTGGTGAAGCCCATGGGCTTTTAGCCCATAATTGAAGAAACAACAAGAAAAAACTGGTGAAGCCCATGGGCTTTTAGCCCATAATTGAAGAAACAACAAGAATCTTCATGCAAAATGATATGGGCTTTCACGATTAAACCAAATTCGATAATATGGGCCTTTTATTACTTTGCCACCATTTTGTAATTGTGAGGTCATTTTGATCTAAATTTAGAATACTAGGGAGCATATCAAAATTATAATAACCTTTCCCAACAAAAAAAAAAAAAAAAACAGAATGGTTAGTACAAAAACTCGCCGTTGTACTTTCGGAAAAGTACAATTTTCAGAAAAGTACAATGTTGTTTTTCCGCTTCGTCTTGTAATGAAATTTGCAGTACATAAGTCAGAAGCTGTTTTGTACTACTAAAAAACGAATGCCTACTGGCCAGTGAAGTGTGTACTACAATTTTGTGATAATATTGGATAGTACTACCCAATCTTTCATTGTGCGTGTGTGTATATATAGTTTCGAGCAGTTTCAAGGCTAACCAAAACTGAAACTGTAATAAAGAAAAGGTACTTTGAAGGTAGTGGATCTCAACAGGGTTGATATGAGAACACATGTGCAAACAAATGCTGTAATGATGCCTATGTCATTATCACATATCTCGTTCTCATGTGTTCTCAGGTCACCCCTGCTGAGCTCTTTCTCTGCCGTCCATCCTGCTGAGCTCTTTCTCTGCCGTCCATCTTTATCAATGTTGTGGCGTTTATTCATATACCAGAATGGTAAGTTTCTATCTAAATGACAGACAAAATCATAACAACTCTTGGTAGTGTTATGTTCTTATGGTTGAAATACACTAACAATACAATCCACTTTGGTTGTGCAAAAAACCGCCCCAATAAAATAAAAGAGAAACAAAATCACCAGTCTGGTTGAATTGCTCTTTTCTCTAGCCTGTTATCACTACTAAATCGGACCAAAGTCATTGTAAAAGACAAGTTACAACAATGAATCTATCTACCAAGATTTGGTCACCCAAATCAGCTAAAAGATCCTCTCTTCATTCGATCCGTATGATGGATAATCTCAATCAAAACTCTCATATGACCACATGACATGATCGATTCCACATTGATTGATACCTTTGTTCAAAACCTTTTATAGCTAATTTTACCACTAGTCTTTCTCTTCGTCAACCAAAGCCATCACAGGGATTCCTTTGGTTGTAAAACTTGTGCATTTTACTTGCAATATGTCTCCGATTCCAAACTCTGTCTCTTCATCACCCTGTCGCATACATAGTAAGCAATCAATACAAAGCGAGTAAGACTTAAGTATATTGCCTCAAGTTAACCAAGAACATGGAGAACATACCTCAAATTTGTACATGCCACGGATTCCACCACCTAAATCAAGAACCAATCCACGGGTTCGAACCTGTGCAACCTCGGCCATCATTTCTGTTCCTATTTTCATGTTTCTGGTTTTAACCGATGCAGTCTCTTCAGTCTTGTTCTCTGATTGATTCTCTTTCTTAGTTGATTTCTTAGCTTTTGATGATGATACTTGGTTAGAATCAGAAACATTTGAGGCAGCACTATTGTTTTTGGGAGAAGTGGGTTTTAGCATCCTGGCTTGCTTCAATGTCTCACTGGATTCAGTTGGAGTTCCTTCTGGAGCAGTGGGTAAGAGTGCATCCTCTTCCGAGGCAATGGATTTACGTTTCCTGTCTGGTTTTGGTGTTGCAGCGCGTTTGGGTTTGTTGTTCTTGTCTACAAGGGAAGATTTCTCTGCCTCATCGCACTCCACAGCAGTACGGATGACAACTGCAGGAACTGCTAATTTAGATTTCTCAGCTGGTGTTCACTCCACAGCAGTACGGATGACAACTGCAGGAACTGCTAATTTAGATTTCTCAGCTGGTGTTTCGAGCACATCATAGTTATGTACTGGCCAATAGATAATACATCTGAAACCTTGGCGACCTGAAGGATTGCAGAAAAACAAGACAAAAAAACACTGAGATCGTCGTTCTAAGCTTTGGCAGATGAAAACATTTAGGTTTACTTGAGAAAACCATAGAAGCAGACACAGTTTGTCACTAAGAAAGCTTACCGGTTCATGAGATAGCTCAGACACATGTAGTAGACCTTGCTGACCGCCATTGAACTCAACAAATGCACCGTACTCTTTTATAGATGTCACTGTGCCTTTGTACACGCCAAAAACATTTAGGTTTACTTGAGAAAACCATAGAAGCAGACACAGTTTGTCACTAAGAAAGCTTACCGGTTCATGAGATAGCTCAGACACATGTAGTAGACCTTGCTGACCGCCATTGAACTCAACAAATGCACCGTACTCTTTTATAGATGTCACTGTGCCTTTGTACACGCCACCAACAATTATTTCACGGCCAATGATGAAGTCAACCTGAGGAGTGAGGACATGCATAAAATCAGAATTCATGGAAAATCACTGATCTACTTAAAGCTGAGTTGACTGAATGATACCTTTTCTTGGGCCTTTTCCATCACGGCCTGATTCTTGGCAACAATAGTTAATGTTCCATCATCAATAGATAATCTTGCCCCTAAACAAAGAAACTAATTTATCAGAAAAAAGCTTCAAGCGAAACTTATGAGAAACCAATTGGACATTTTTCATAAGTTTAAGAATTTCATTTTGAAACCACTTTCTTAAAAGCACTTCAATTCAAAATGATTTTTAGTCTTTGCAGGTCACTATAAAGAAGCTTTTAACATTTGAAGTTGAAGTCAAGAAAGCACCTGTTTCCTCTTCAATCTTTCTCTTGAGCACACCCATAGGTCCTATCAAGCTACGAAGTGAGTCATTGGTGTACTTAAACAATGTTCCATCATCAATAGATAATCTTGCCCCTAAACAAAGAAACTAATTTATCAGAAAAAAGCTTCAAGCGAAACTTATGAGAAACCAATTGGACATTTTTCATAAGTTTAAGAATTTCATTTTGAAACCACTTTCTTAAAAGCACTTCAATTCAAAATGATTTTTAGTCTTTGCAGGTCACTATAAAGAAGCTTTTAACATTTGAAGTTGAAGTCAAGAAAGCACCTGTTTCCTCTTCAATCTTTCTCTTGAGCACACCCATAGGTCCTATCAAGCTACGAAGTGAGTCATTGGTGTACTTAAACGTTGCTGCAAGAAAGACATAATTGTGGAGTTTGAGCATGGAATTACATTAGCTATGGTTAATGGAAAAACGTGGGAAAGAAACCTAGCCGAGGAGAAGAAGCCCCTTCTTGGCCTCGTGGGGAATTTATGTTTCGCTCCATGTGGTCAAGAATCTGAAGACGGGCTTCACGTGCATTTTCCCCTCGTGGGGAATTTATGTTTCGCTCCATGTGGTCAAGAATCTGAAGACGGGCTTCACGTGCATTTTCCAAGGATTCACAAACTATGTCCAACGGTATTCCAGCTGGCTTTATATCCAGCTGAATTGCAGTCACACCATTTCGTGTGCCAGCAATCTTGAAGTCCATATCTCCAAGATGATCTTCCAAACCCTGAGAAACCAATGCATGTATATCTTTAAAATCCATTTTACCAACTTAATACTACCCATGGTCTAGATGACAAAGGCTAAATTAACTACTGCACTGCCGCACATTTCAGTTTCATGATGAATCACAACAAACCATATAAAAGAAAAGGCACAAATTGAAATAAACTCACCAGAATATCAGTTACTATACGGTAGTCCTTTATTTCACCATTTGATGGATCTACATCAGTGATGAGACCAACAGAGACACCCGCAACATGAGCTCGCAGAGGAATTCCGGCATCCATCAAGGCCATACTACCTGAGAAGCGGACCACCTTTTATTATGAAGTTAAAAATATAAACA
>CM071720.1:15112691-15123008 GCA_036630335.1 Physaria fendleri | reverse complement strand
TTTATAAACCCCACCCTGATACCAAATGGGTGAAAAAACATTAAACAAGTAAGGACTACAACATTACAAAACACTAAAAACAGTGGAGAAATGTGTCTAACCTCACGGCAAAGCGGGCACTTTTCAGTCGGGTTTGTGGCTTTCAAACCATCAACTACGTTTACTGATGCAGCAGAGCAAGCACACATGTAGCAATATATGTGACCGCAGGTAAGAGATATCGGATCAAACACCATGTCCTAGCCATCAATTGTAACCCCTAAGTTATAGACTTATTCATAGTATTATTTACAAAGATTCGTTGACAAGTTTCTTTCAGTCATATGCTAAAAAAGACTTGGTCTTTGAAGTTGAGGAATCTACAAGAGGAGAGTGGAACAGCACTCTGACACGACACAGCTAAGACTTTATCCCTATAGGCTGATACTTTCATTCTATATTTCAGATTACTAATAAGTCAACAAATATTTTTATTGAAATTGAGATTCTTTCAAGTTTGCTTACCAGGCATATTGAACAAGTCAAGTCAATGTCAACTTTAACCGAATCAGAGAGCTCACAGGAAAGATACGGCTTTCCATCTTCGAAAGTCAAAGAGCAGCCAGCAAAGAGTGCATGAACAGGAGGAGGAGGAGAAGCCACAACAGCTCCTGATTCCTTCTGTGAATCTTTCAGATTGACATGAAACGCCATAAGCTCACAGAGCCATGGTGACTGAAGGATTTCAATTCTCATTTTCTGGACCTGTGTCTTAAACAATTGTCCTTGTCTAGACTCATGAATCTGCAGAACAAAGTAAAAAGTGTTCAAATTTTGGGATCTTTAATGGATACAAGTGGGTTTAAAGATAACTAACCTTGTCGTACTTCTTGAGGATTTTTCTAATGGCGACGGCATTGATGAGAGCGTAATTAACTAAATCTTTGCCCTCTTGGATCAAACCAAGATGGTCCCTTTTACGACTATTTCCTCTGAGCCAAGTGAGACACTTTTTGAAACGTGAAGCTAAATGTAGCTCAAGAAGTTTCTGAGCATTCTCGTTAAACCAACCAACAACGACTTCCATTTCCTTGAGAAGTTCCGGGAAAAAAGTTCCATCACAAACTACAAAAACAATTCTATGGTGTATCAAATCTTGACAGAATTGAATTCTCAACCTAACAGAAGAAGTAAGAGATCCTCAGGGGAAATATGTCGAACAGTACCTGGACATTCACGAGAACAATTGTGATCATGTTGTCCATTGATTGCTTCAGTAAAAGCTATTCTGGAAGGAACATGGTTTCTTCTGCATCTCTTGAGAATCTTCTTGAGTTTCTTAAACCCAACACCAGGTAGATTCTTCTTCTGCTTCTGTACTTGCATGTATTCTTCATACTTCTTACAAAACTTCATCTTTCTCAATTTCACAACGCAAATTCACTCGGCAATTAAAGGTTACAAATTTAGATGAACATCAACAAACTTCAGCACTCAATCAAAAATATAAATTAGAAAAAAAAAAAAAATTACAAAGCAGAATCTCGTCGTTCTTATCTCTTCTCTGTTGCGTCTCGTGTTTGGCTTTATTGTTGTATGAAAGAAGAACAGATGAAAGACGTATGTATGAATAAATGAAGGTGGCGATTGATGAGGTCGACGTGAAAAGACAACTAGTAAATTAAAAAAATCTAAAGCAACTAAAAAAGAAAAGTCAACTAAAATAGTGTTATAGTATAAAAATGAAAAAAAAAAAAACAATTGGTATTATATAGCTGAGTAATAAATCAGTGAAACTTTTACTAAAAGGAAAAAGGAAAAAAAAAATTATGATATTTTATATATTGTGAAATTGTTATGATCATTATTTCATTGAAATAAAGATGCCACCACCAAACACAAAGGGGCCTTTTAAGCGTTATATTTTCTTTGCGGGGTCAAAATTAAAATCTTTTAGAGACAATATCTAAGAAATGTTGACTTTTATTAAGGCAAACCATCGAATACTCTTTCCACGGTCGTCCCAAATACGTTCTTACTGTATAATTACTCGAAACAAGATCATCTGCAGGTTTAATCGTACAGTTTTGAATCGATGTACCCGTGTTCTGATTCGGATCAGACCGACCTTGTGCAGTAATTGCGTTGAACTGGTTCGGATTCGGTTTTCTCGGGTATATATTACAGTTTTGAAATACAACTGCTGCGTTACCAAATATGAAATCTACCGTCCCGTATATGTCGCATTCTCGGTAGAATTGTCTTAAAGAATGTGTGTAGAGTGTATCTTGATATGCTTCGAAACTACAACTGTAGAAGATTGAGAAATCTGCTCCGCTTCGTAATGCAACAGCTTGGTGTTTATCTGGTCCGGCTGTGTTCCGGAATGTTATGTTCACCGCTACGAAGTTTGGTGCTGTCACAGCTGAATTAAAAAATCATGTGCACGATTAGTTATTAGGACCAAAGTTTATTAAATGCCTACACTATCCAACTACAGCATTATTAATGCATCTTGTATCTTACTCACAATTTTCAAACTATTTTACGTACTCGAGAAATTAAATATCATTCAAACTATTTAATTATAAGATCTCCCAAAAACATTATTGTATGATTAATAATTTAATAGCATGTGATTGTGTGACGTACCAAATGTGGCGGAATTGAAAGTGGTCCAACCATCAACGACGCTTCTATTTCCGGTGAACACCGTCTGATTAATCCCGTCGCCGATCATCATTATATACTTTTTATTCTTTGCGATGGAGACGTACTCTTCGTATATTCCCGCCGTTACGTATATCAAGAAAAAACCAGCGCTTCCGTCTGTGTTGTTCGGAGCCGCCGATATAGCTGATGTAACATTAGTGAAATTTCCGGTTCCGTCTTGGCTCACGGTGACGATATCACTTATCAGAACCATACTTCCGTCGTCACCGTCACCGTCGGCGAGTTTTCTCCTGCTTAGTGACTCGTAAACAGCTTTTGTTTTTTCCGTCATCTTTAACGGGAGAGCTCCGTTACGGAATAAACGGAGGGGTTTAGTATGAGTGGATGATCCGGATCTCGGATGGGCCCAAGCAAACCCGGCCCGTTTCTTTTTCTTCGGAACCCATCCTTTAGTGAATAAAGCGAGTGAGACTCCTAAAAGCTTCGTATCATTAACGAGAGCCGAAGCGACACCGTTTCGTAAAGTCCACGTGGCGGTGGTTAATCCTTCAAGACATGTTTGTTCGTTAGTCAACGCCGCGGAAAGTAGCGTTTGGATATCTTCAGCTATTGGAACCGAAACGGTTTTTGCTGACGTGTCGTTAACGGTTTGAAACGACGTTAAGAGATAATCCATAGTTAAACCAGCGAGAAAACGGCAATCTTGAAGAGCTCTAATAACGGAAGGTTGAGATAAATGAGCGTTGCGTTTAATATATTTATCAACGGTGCGAATGAATTTTCGCGATTGAGATAGCGATTTGCGGATTGAGAAACGACCGTATTGTTGAACATTGCCTTTGCTATGTGGGAAAATAGATTTGCAGTATTTTGGATCTTGAGTTGTTTTACAGATTGTTGAAGAGTTTGATAGAGTATGAGAATAAACAAAGAGTGATTGAAAGAAGAATATAGTGATGAGAATAATGAGTATTGGAGATTTCATTGTTATGTGAATAAAAACTTTATGCTAAAGTTGGTTTATATAGTAGCTTGATGAAGTAGGTCCATTTTAGTAATATTATTGTAATGCGATTAAATAAGTGAGTCAACTAGTTTGGGAGTCTTGAAAACGCGTAGGTCTGTCTGATTATTCAGAGATGCATAGCTGTTAATGCAGGATCTTATATGTTTATTAGATGATCTCGAGAAAGATTATTTTATGTCAGTGAACGTATATCGATGATACTCCAGTGATTTTTATTTATTAATAATTGCATACTCGTTTTCTATAACAATTAATGTGTTTACGAAGTAGCCGTTATCCATTACAATTAATCTTTTTTATATATAACCCAGTATCCGGACCATTAAATCGTGGACCGACTAGCCCACCGGGTCTAAAATCCACGACCAGAGATTTTTAAGCCTCCACTTAAGGGTTCTCTAGAACTAGTGGTCTAGGACGCTGCAATCCGTAGGTAAATTCCGCAGTGGCCGGAACTCGAACTTTTGTGGCGGGCACTTCAGCCGAGATTCTTTTACCACCAGAGCTAGAAGCCCCGGTTATTACAATTAATCTTGATTAAAATAGGTGCATAATTTCGAGACAAATAATGTAATACAACTTGTTAAATTATAGTTGATGTATGTATCTGGGACAGGTTTTATATCACGACTTATTATTGTGTTAATTTGACGTTTTGCAATGTTGACATTTTTGGTTCAATTATTTTGTCTCCATGAAATAAAATTATCGAGTTAGTTAGTTAGCATACAGCATAAAAAGCATATATACGAATCGGTGGTTCCAAGTTCCAACCTAACATTACATTTTGAAGTTTTAGAAGACTGGGTACTACTTGTATTTTATTCTGACCATCCAATGTATGTGTCAGTACTGTATTTAATTGATAATGATCCAACGTAAGTTATGATATCATCAGGCAGTGTATTTAATTGATAATGATCCAACGTAAGTTATGATATCATCAGGCAGATTAATAAAGGACTGATGCATATGAAGCGATGTGGAGTTGACACTTAATACGTCAACATGCACGTAGATATATAGACGTAGAGTTAAATGAATTTGTACCCGTTGAGATTTGGATGAGCTCACCGCAAACATCTCTACATTTTTCAATTTATTATTTCTGAATCACTACAAAATTAATTGTCAAAACTTGTTAATTAAAGTGCTACATTTTGACAAATACTATATGGAAACATGGAAATAATTAAATTAATTGTTAGTTTCAAGACACAGCACAACGGTCCGAAAACGACTGACTCTGTCCTAGATTTTTAAATCATACTCTTATTTGTTGTTGCATCTTCTTTTCTTGTCTTTTTCAAAAGAAAAAATAATAATCAAGAATCCCTTGTATATATATTATGGATCAAGTATTGCGATTATACCAGCCCAACTACGATATTGGACATAAATTTAACAGATGAACTTCTCCAGAACAAAGTTCTATCATTTGTCCTTAATCTTACCATCAAACATATCCATGAAATGTAGAACCGACTCGCAGATCATTGCCATAAAGAGTGTACTTCTGTATATCCTAAAATGTAGTAAAAGACAAAGCCGGTCAAACTAAGCAATAGACTAACTCTATGTCACTTTCTCGGACCATTTATTCAATGTAACGAGTGACATTATTGTACTAAGACTCATCACATGCATCTTCCATGAAGCTCTATTCTTTAATTTTCATTTTTTGCCTTCTTATTCACTCCATTCTTTTAATAATATATACACACTAACTTCAGCAATCTTGATACATGCGTTCAACATTCTTGCTAGTTTTATCTGATATGAAGTGCCATTTAAAATGGGGCCCTCTACGTTTAGCCCATGTCCAAGCGTATGTACAGAACACAAATTTCCAAATATTACTAAAAGCCCCTTTCAGTATTTTATTTTTACGTTTTTCACCTAGATTTTCTTCTAATTTCTTGGACACAAAGCCCATAACTTTCGAATTCGTCATTTCGCTCTCTTTATTTTTGTCTGACAAGCATATGCGTATCTCATCATCATTATTTTCCTCATACAATGTAAAATTGACTAGACGCTACCCATTGCTTTTTCTTTTACATTTTACCATATTTGATGAACACACTTATGTGATGAGAGATACGCTACCCATTGCTTTTTCTTTTACATTTTACCATATTTGATGAACACACTTATGTGATGAGAGATTAAAAAAAAAACCAAATCTTTTGTCTATAAAAAGATCCAAACGTTTCTTCTTCACATTTGTGCATTGATTAGCAAAATGACTCTTTATCTTTCTTCTTCTCAACTAATCATCTTCCTTTCTTTCTTCTTGATCCTCTCTAATGGTGTCTCATCCATTTCTTCTCGCCGTGACATCCACCATTCTCACCACCACGACAACCACAATTACAAAGACGCTCTAGCCAAGTCCATTCTCTTCTTTGAAGGTCAAAGATCAGGCAACAACCACAATTACAAAGACGCTCTAGCCAAGTCCATTCTCTTCTTTGAAGGTCAAAGATCAGGCAAGCTTCCTCCAAACCAGAGGATGACTTGGAGAAGTAACTCTGGTCTCTCTGATGGCTCTGCACTCAACGTAAATTACACTACATTCTCTTCTTTTTTTGGTTGTTTTTATGGAAAATGCGTAATGGGTTTGTTCTGATTATCCATGAATGTTACCAAAATATGTTAAACTCATCGAAAAATTTAACCTTTATGGGTTTGAAACCCTAACTTGTGTAGGTGGATTTGGTAGGAGGATACTATGATGCAGGGGACAACATGAAATTTGGATTCCCAATGGCATTCACAACAACAATGCTCTCATGGAGTCTAATTGAGTTTGGTAGTCTCATGAATTCTGAGTTACAAAACGCTAGAGAAGCAGTTCGTTGGGCTGGGCTACTGACTTTCTCCTCAAAGCCACTTCACAACCTTATACTATTTATGTTCAAGTTGGTGATCCTAACATGGACCATGCTTGTTGGGAGAGACCAGAAGATATGGATACACCTAGAAGTGTAGAAGTGTGTTTAAAGTCGACAAGAACAGTCCTGGTTCTGATATCGCCGGTGAAACTGCTGCAGCTCTTGCTGCTGCTTCTATTGTTTTTAAGAAATGTGATCCTTCTTACTCTAGTCTTCTCCTTCAGCGAGCCATTACGGTAAATAAACAAATTACAAAAACATGTTTTCATAATATCTGAAGTTTTGTAATTAGGTGAAATGGTGTTCTTCATGATAACATGGCAGAGATTTCTAAAGAAATTGGACAATTCAATGTTGAACATTAATTAAAAAGCTGTTTTCTCTTTTGTGGGTTTTAAGGTTTTTACATTTGCGGACAAATATAGAGGACCCTACAGTTCAGGTCTGGCCCCAGAAGTTTGTCCATTCTACTGTTCTTATTCTGGATATCAGGTTTGGAAGTTTAAATTTTGTGTTTAAGTCAGGGTCTAAATTATTCAAAAAACTAAAATATAAATTTTTAATTTGGGTGTTTTCAGGATGAATTGTTATGGGGAGCTACTTGGTTATACAAAGCAACAAATAATCTAACATATCTCAATTACATCAAAGCTAATGGACAAAACCTTGGTGCTGATGAGTTTGATAACATGTTTAGTTGGGATAATAAGCATGTTGGTGCTAGAATTCTTCTCTCCAAGGTTAATTAATCAATCATTCAAACTGTTTATAAACCATTGATTCTTGATAAAATGCTGAGTTTTATTAAAAAACCCATTTGGACAGGAGTTTCTAATTCATAAAGTGAAGTCACTTGAAGAATACAAAGAACATGCTGATAGTTTTATATGTTCTGTTCTACCTGGATCCTCCTCTTCCCAATACACCCCAGGTGGACTATTGTTTAAGTTGGGTGAGAGCAACATGCAATACGTAACGTCTACATCATTCTTGCTCTTAACCTATGCCAAATACTTAGCTTCGGCTCGTACTGTGGCTTATTGCGGTGGCTCCGTCGTCACACCAGCCCACCTCCGCTCCTTAGCCAAGAAACAGGTTCAATACAAAATTTCTCTAAGTAAATTGTTGAAAATAATAATTTTGAAATAGTACTGTTAATATGTGGGGGCAGGTGGATTATTTACTTGGAGACAACCCATTAAAGATGTCATACATGGTTGGTTATGGTCTGAAATATCCACGTCGGATTCACCATCGTGCCTCATCTCTCCCATCTGTTGTAGCCCACCCGAAAAGGATCCAATGTCACGACGGCTTTGCCATGTTTACATCTCAATCTCCTAACCCTAATGACTTAGTGGGTGCTGTCGTTGGTGGTCCGGACCAGAATGATCAGTTCCCTGACGAACGATCTGACTATAGTCGGTCCGAGCCAGCTACTTATATTAATGCACCACTTGTTGGAGCATTGGCTTATCTTGCTCGCTCCTAATTAGGCTACATGTTGTTGTTGAGCTTAAAACATTATTAACTCTTGATTTACCAATGATGTTTAGTAGTAGTAATGATTTTATAAATAAAATTAAAGGGACAAGATTGTTCGATCGATGATGTGGTTTATGATTTGTTTTTCATCTCATTTTATTTTTCATTTTTCTGAACATTACAGAATCAACAAACAGACAATAAATGTAACTTGTCACTCCCTATGGAAAGGTAGTGTAGTGAAACTTAAATTGCTAAAATTGAGGTGTATGAAGTATTATGGGCTGGAATCGTGTGTATTAGGTCTTACCATATAGATGTTAATGGCCCTATATATTGTGTTTAATAAAAGCCCATTTTAACTTTTCCGCGTTTTCTTTTTAGTTGTGTGTTTTTGGTGACTCTCATCCATACTGATTTTTGCTGTCTGTTGATTTATTTGATTCGACTATTACTGGTTGGGTTTTGATCTATCATTTGTGTCTTATTGTGTGTTTCCATATTGGCTACATTCTCTTCCCTTTGTTATTCTAATCCATGTTGGTGCTATTACCCTCATGTTACATCTATGTTTTCCGTTTAATCATACTCTCATATGCTTGTGACGGTGTTTTTAATGTGAAATTTTCCCCTGCTTGATAGGTTTATCTCTAGCAGTTTCTTACCTCTTTTTTGTTTTATTTGTACGGTGTCTTTTCCTTTGTTTTTCTTTTCTAATTTTGGATATATATTTTTTTTTTTTTTTTACAATGGAGAGGTTCAAGGGAATGATGGTTTGAACAAATTCTATAACAAAATATCAAACAAATTATCAACATTCGTACAAATTTTGAACATGAGAAATTGTTTATTTGATAGATATTTGTTACTTTGAATACATATTGCACTTGTTTTTTCAATATGTTGGACTTAAATTACTGACTAACGGATCAAATAAATTTGGACAGGATAATTAAATCTGGTTTAATTCACACGATCGTATTAATATCGAAAATTTTGAATTATGTAAATTAAATTAAATTGATGTTAAACAAATGTCACTTATATAAATATTTTATCTTAAACAAAAAAATAAAGTGTTAGATTTTAATAAACTAACTAAATTTCCTAAAAATAGTTTTAAATAATTATTTCGATATACTATACAAATATACATATATAGTTAATACCGAATTAAACCAAAATAAGTCACGCAAAACAAAACCTTCCATATCAAATTCAATTACGTGAAATCATGTTGGACTTAAAATACCGACTAACAGACCAAATAAATTTGGACGGGATATGTAAATCCGGTTTGCTCCATATAACCAAAATTCAACACTTTCAAATTTTAAATTGCGTAAATTATTTTAATTTAATCAATACTAACTATATACAAACATTTAAATAATCATATCAAAACATTCATAAATTTGTATAAAATATTAAAACTAATGGTTTTGAGGTAAATATGAGAGTGTGTGATTCCATTTTTTTTTGCGGATGTTTTGGTTTCTAAGTTAAAGAACCACATGAATCTTAGGTAGTAACCATTCCTATTTCGCGGTAGATATTGATCAAGTGGTTGAGAATTATCAAATATTAATTTTTTGACATGTACCAAATAAGGTTTTGGTATATATATTCAGTTTAGTAAAATTTGAAAAATCAACAGGTTTCAGAAAACATTTGCTTTTTTTTGTGAGTTAGTTCGTAAACTTATTAACAAGATTTAATCATCAGATAGAATGAAATAAAAGCTACAGGGCACTCCTTAAATAATGGGCTTTAAAAGCCTGTTATATAATGGGCTCTTTAAAAGCCTGTTTTATATCAAAACTCAATGAAGTACGCAGAAAGGAGAAACCCTATGAAAAATCGATATATATATATATATATCCAGTAAGCAGTGATACCCCACACCAACTTCCAGAGACGGGGAGGGTAGAAATGGTTTCGCTGAAGCTTCAGAAGCGGCTAGCCGCATCAGTGATGAAGTGTGGAAAGGGAAAAGTATGGCTTGATCCGAATGAAAGCAACGACATCTCCATGGCCAATTCCCTTATACTCTTCTTTTTCTTTCATTCTTTTGTTTTTGGCCTGTGTTTGTCTGATGCGGAATTAGATGATTGAATCACTCTCTTTTGTTAGTTCTGTGATACTGTAGTTTTAGACCTTTTATAGCTGAATTTTGGTAGTGTTAATGGTTTTTTGTATCACCAAATTCGTCTCGAAGGAGATACTTTTATCTGAAAGCTCAATTTGATTGCTGAT
>CM071720.1:15068891-15080591 GCA_036630335.1 Physaria fendleri | reverse complement strand
CCAGAATAATCTTGGATCCAAAAACAAAGACAAAAATCATGATAAACAGAGTAATTACCAAGAGTAATCGTTGACCTGCTATTTTTTACAAAGACAAAATAGTCTTCCCATCACTTCGAAATCCACTAGCTATTTTTTTTACAAAAGCTTCAACTTAAAATGGTATTTCAAAAAATTGACCCAATAAAAAACTTCGGGAAAAATGTTAATTAAACCCGAAACTTTGAAAATACCCTATTTTTAAACCTCAACTTTGACGGTCTCATTTTAATACCTCAACTTTGCTATCGAAATCATCATNTATAAAAATATACCATTAAACTATACACATTTAATATATAAATATAAATTTTTTTAAGTATGGTTTTCAAATTCAGTAGAACTTTAAAAACAATGTAACATTTTGAAAATAAAAATCATAATTTTTAATAATAAAAATATATATAAAATGTTTTTCTTATAAATTAGTTTTAACTTTTTAATTATAATTTTTTTTAAACCAGCAAAATCTGACAATAATCATTTTTTAGTAAATAGAAAATATATATTTTTATTTCTAATAGCATGTAAATATCTACAAAAGTAAGTGTTCTTTTAATTCTGTACGTCCCAAATATTATATAAAATGTGAATATGTGAAATATACAATGTTACCCTATAAATCGAATGTATAGGCTTGATACTAATCTTAGGAGTAAATAAATTTTCGTAATGATAGTTAATTTAAAAATACGGCAAAACAACAATATTTATAATGGTTCAAGGCTTCCAAATCATTTAAAATACATGCAATTATCTTGAAAACCCCTAGTTAAAACTAAAATAAAAATCATAATTTTTAATAATAAAAATATATATAAAATGTTTTTCTTATAAATTAGTTTTAACTTTTTAATTATAATTTTTTTTAAACCAGCAAAATCTGACAATAATCATTTTTTAGTAAATAGAAAATATATATTTTTATTTCTAATAGCATGTAAATATCTACAAAAGTAAGTGTTCTTTTAATTCTGTACGTCCCAAATATTATATAAAATGTGAATATGTGAAATATACAATGTTACCCTATAAATCGAATGTATAGGCTTGATACTAATCTTAGGAGTAAATAAATTTTCGTAATGATAGTTAATTTAAAAATACGGCAAAACAACAATATTTATAATGGTTCAAGGCTTCCAAATCATTTAAAATACATGCAATTATCTTGAAAACCCCTAGTTAAAACTTAAAACTCTCAAACCTATTGGCTCTATGTAATATTTTTATTTTACCTATATTAATATCAAAGCTTTTTAACAAAAAAATAAAATAAAACTCTCAAACCTGATCCTGGTCCCTAGATTCTGTTGATATTAGGTCAATACCCCAGATTTTTTGTATCTGTACCAGTAATCATCCAATTAGATTTGAGTTTCATTAATATATATACGACACCGTTATACACAATAACACTTTTTCAACAAAAAAAAATATTCCAAATTTTAATAAATAAGAAAGACCGCCGCACCGTTTGACTACTTATATATGATTCCCTGAGAATAACAAAATTCACCTTTAGCTTCTTCTGCTTCTTCGATTCTCACTCCAATCCTCATTACCCTAGATCATAGTTTCCTTCTATTAGTTCTCGTCCCTATTAAAATTCTTAACGGCGAGGAGTCTGATCCTGCCGTGTCTTCGAGATTCCTTGACGAGTCAGGTGTTTCCGACTAATATTTATTCAATATGATGTCGTTGGCTTTGACTTCTCCTCCCGCCGTTAAGATTGAGTCGTACATGTCTTCGACGTCTTCTTCTTTATTCTCTCGTTCCTCAATTTCCTTCAGGAACACTGTGTCTCGCTCCCCAATCTACGTTTCTGGTCACGCGGTGAGCATCTTGTTTTGAGATTTCGTCGATTGAGTAGATGCTATTACGTGAGTTTTTTGTGTGTTGAACATTTTATGAGCAGTGCCACTTCCTGAATTTTGTGTGAAATTTGTAATTTGAACCTCAGCATTGGAATTGTGTGTTATATTCATGATTGTGACTGTAAAAATTGAAATTCTATATGAATATTTGGTTAAGCTATGCTTATAGTGAGATGAAAGAAAGATCCTTTGGTTGATTAATCATTAATGTTTGTGTCCAATCTTGTGAAATTTGGTTTCACATTTTCATGCCTTTGTTTGTTCTAGAAATGCAATTTGCCAATAGCACTGAATGGTGTGCCTTTGTTTGTTCTAGAAATGCAATTTGCCAATAGCACTGAATGGTGCAAACGGGAACGCTCGTGTTCCAATCATCAATGAGACGACAATTCCAAAGTTCTTCGTATCTTCTCGGTTGGAGAAACCAGTCAGTAGAAACAATGCCAAGCTCAAGTTGTTCTCTGGTACTGCTAATCCAGCACTTTCTCAGGTAGATTTCTCAAGACCTTTAGTCAGGGTCGTTTTTTTCTAATCAACTTCTCTTCTGATTAATTTGTTGCTAAGTTTGTGGAAACTTGTGAAGGAAATTGCTTGGTATATGGGTCTGGAGCTTGGGAAGATTAGCATAAAAAGATTTGCTGATGGAGAGATCTATGTTCAGCTGCAAGAGAGTGTTAGAGGTTGTGATGTCTTTCTGGTGCAGCCTACTTGCACTCCAGTTAATGAGAATCTCATGGAGTTATTGATCATGGTGGATGCTTGCCGAAGAGCATCAGCTAAGAAAGTAACAGCTGTGATTCCGTATTTTGGATATATCATGGTGGATGCTTGCCGAAGAGCATCAGCTAAGAAAGTAACAGCTGTGATTCCGTATTTTGGATATGCAAGAGCTGATAGAAAGGTAGGTCCTGTTCGATACATCAGGTTTCTTCATCATCAGAATTGAAAAATGCATTAGTATGTCTAAACATGTCATCTTATTTATGTATTGATATTTCTAGACACAAGGGCGTGAATCCATTGCGGCCAAAGTGGTTGCAAACCTGATAACCGTAGCCGGTGTAGATCGAGTTCTTGCTTGTGATCTTCATTCCGGACAGTCCATGGGTTATTTTGACATACCGGTTGATCATGTCTATTGCCAGGTACCTCAAATTTGAATCTTTTTATACAACCCAAAAAAACTCTGACCTGAATTCTGGGATTACATTTCAGCCTGTGATACTTGATTATCTTGCTAGCAAGTCCATTTCCTCAGAGGATTTGGTAGTGGTTTCTCCTGATGTTGGTGGAGTAGCAAGGGCACGCTCATTTGCTAAGAAATTATCTGATGCACCACTTGCTATTGTCGATAAAAGGCGTCATGGACACAATGTTGCCGAGGTATTTACCCTTTTTCTAGATGCTCAGTTCTTGTCTTCACGTAAGGTGTACATATGTTAACAATACTATTCCTCACAGGTCATGAACCTAATTGGTGATGTTAAAGGAAAAGTGGCTATAATGGTGGATGATATGATTGATACCGCTGGTTAGTTAAAACCACATGAAACTCCATTTCAATGATCATTTTTGTTACAGAAAAAACTTCAAATTCTTTCTATCTCACAACAATCTCTAAAAAACAGTTCTCATTTCAGGGTGATAAACTCTAGTCCTGAATAGGGAGAAAGATGATTCTGTGATTTGCAGACCAAAAAAAACAATACTAAATCCATTTTTAAAAATGTGCAGGAACCATTGTGAAAGGAGCAGCTCTATTACATGAGGAAGGTGCGCGTGAGGTTTATGCTTGCTGTACACATGCAGTTTTCAGGTAAACTCATGCTTGATTTTGTCAATCAACCAAGCATTATATTTATAGACAACATCTGATGATAAGACACTTTTCTTGAATGAATGAATGTGACAGTCCGCCTGCAATAGAGCGGTTATCGAGTGGTGTACTACAAGAAGTTTTAAAAATGTGCAGGAACCATTGTGAAAGGAGCAGCTCTATTACATGAGGAAGGTGCGCGTGAGGTTTATGCTTGCTGTACACATGCAGTTTTCAGGTAAACTCATGCTTGATTTTGTCAATCAACCAAGCATTATATTTATAGACAACATCTGATGATAAGACACTTTTCTTGAATGAATGAATGTGACAGTCCGCCTGCAATAGAGCGGTTATCGAGTGGTGTACTACAAGAAGTGATAGTGACGAATACTTTACCGGTAGCGGAGAAGAATTACTTCCCGCAGTTAACGATATTATCGGTGGCTAATCTTCTGGGTGAGACCATTTGGCGTGTCCATGATGATAGCTCCGTCAGTAGCATTTTCATTTGATCCTTAGTTCTCTTTTTGTTATTCGACTGTGATGTTCGGTTTAGGATCGGTTTAAGTTCCTCCTTTTTTTATTTTGTTCTACTTATTCTTCACGGCTTCTACTTTGTTCAAACTCATTGAGATTAAATTATAAACATAGAGACTCTTTCTAATATTCCTTTGCAAGAACTGTTTTACCATTTCTAGTCGTTGGGTTCTCGCATTTGCTTATCATATGTAGAAACCTCAGGAAAGAGTGTAATTTGCAACTCGTCTCGTCAGCTAGAGATGTTACTGATTTATGCAATCGATTGCTTGGTACCCATAGAATAAACAAAAAAAAAGGTCTTTTGATGCATCGCTGAATAACAATAGCAATAACATATTACGGGAACATATGATTCATGATAGCCACAACACAGACACAGGAAATGAGTTTTGAGACCGTGACTAAGTTGATCAGAAATCGCCAGCCACAACACAGACACAGGAAATGAGTTTTGAGACCGTGACTAAGTTGATCAGAAATCGCCAATGCTAGTTATCATCAACCCAGAAACAACAAGCCTACTTTAACTGACACTCGAGATTGTTTATACTCACAAAAAGTAACAGAAAAGGAGAAACTGACTGAAATTTTCAAGGCTTTGAAAATGGACTCTCACATGATGGTGCATCGTCCCTTTTCTTCATTTGGTTGTGTTGGCACTTGCTGGAACCTGTGTGACTCTGAGGGATTGTATGTGAATTCAGATGTGTCAAGCCCATACTGTTTCATACAAAAATAATCAGTGAATCTCCGTATAATTTGCTTTTACTTCTTTTATTCTGGATCTTCAAAACGTTTTGATTATGTTACCTTTTCTCTCATACGTGCACTCCAAGGGTCACTACGGCTTGGGCGGTTGTCTAGAGTAGGACCAACTGGGACACCAGTGACGGGGGCGGGTTGACGGTTTATAAATGGCTGCCTGATTTGTTGCCTTGGAGCAATGAACTCATCATCACTGTCATACTCTGGTGGTGAATTAGCTGACCTAACCATTAGGGCAAGTAAGAAAAGCAAAGCCTGCAAGTAAAGAAGACAGCAGTGAGAGTTTTTATAGGTGACATGTTTCTATCCATTTTCTTCTTTTATGTAGAATTTAAATGTAATCATATCAACATTTCTACAAGCACTTTCCCCGGTAAATTTAACTTTTCAAAATAGTTTGCAGACAACTTTAATTTACAAGAAGTGATAGTGACGAATACTTTACCTGTAGCAGAGAAGAATTACTTCCCGCAGTTAACTATATTATCGGTGGCTAATCTTCTGGGTGAGACCATTTGGCGTGTCCATGATGATAGCTCCGTTAGTAGCATTTTCATTTGATCCTTGTTCTCTTTTTGTTATTCGACTCTGATGTTCGGTTTAGGATCGGCTCTAAGTTCCTCCTTTTTTTATTTTGTTCTACTTATTCTTCACGGCTTCTACTTTGTTCAAACTCATTGAGATTAAATTATAAACATAGAGACTCTTTCTAATATTCCTTTGCAAGAACTGTTTTACCATTTCTAGTCGTTGTGTTCTCCCATTTGCTTATCATATGTAGAAACCTCAGGAAAGAGTTTGCAACTCGTCTCGTCAGCTAGAGAGGTTACTGCTTTATGCAATCGATTGCATGGAACCAAAAAAGGTCTTTTGATGCATCGTTGAATAACAATAGCGATAACATATTACAGGAACAAATGATTCATAATAGCCAACACAGACACAGCAAATGAGTTTTGAGACCGTGACTAAGTTGATCAGAAATCGCCAATGCTAGTTATCATCAACCCAGAAACAACAAGCCTACTTTAACTGACACTCGAGATTGTTTATACTCACAAAAAGTAACAGAAAAGGAGAAACTGACTGAAATTTTCAAGGCTTTGAAAATGGACTCTCACATGATGGTGCATCGTCCCAGGAGAAACTGACTGAAATTTTCAAGGCTTTGAAAATGGACTCTCACATGATGGTGCATCGTCCCTTTTCTTCATTTGGTTGTGTTGGCACTTGCTGGAACCTGTGCGACTCTGAGGGATTGTATGTGAACTCAGATGTGTCAAGCCCATACTGTTTCAGACAAAAATTATCAGTGAATCTCCGTATAGTTGTTTCCATTTTTTTTTTCTGCATCTTCATAACGTTTTAATTATGTTACCTTTTCCCTCATACGTGCACTCCAAGGGTCACTACGGCTCGGGCGGTTGTCTAGAGTTGGACCAACTGGGACACCAGTGACAGGGGCGGGTTGACGGTTGATAAATGGCTGCCTGATTTGTTGCCTTGGAGCAATAAACTCATCATCACTGTCATACTCTGGTGGTGAATTAGCTGATCTAACCATAAGGGCAAGTAAGAAAAGCAAAGCCTGCAAGTAAAGAAGACAGCAGTGAGAGTTTTTATAGGTGACATGTTTCTATCCATTTTCTTCTTTTATGTAGTAATTAAATGTAATCATATTAACATTTCTACAAGCACTTTCCCCGGTAAATTTAACTTTTCAAAATAGTTTGCAGACAACTTTAATTCATAATTCAACTGGACATGCAGGCCAAGAGGAAAACACACACAAAAAGATCGTTACCTCTCTCCAGCTGTGGTCGAAGAATATAAATGCTGCGCATCCAAGCTCCACCAAGATCAATAAGATCAGAAGCAGAGAGTACTGTTCTCAGTTAAGGAAAGTTAAGAATTTTAGTTTGCTAAAAGATCCTCTTATAACATGCCAAGATTTCAATAACCTGAGCTGAGCATATAACTGGAGTTCAAGACATCAAAATTATAAAGCAAAAAGTTCATAATGATAGATTCACAAGTACTAAAAACGTATCATTGGAAAAGAAAAAGCATATACAGAAATCAGGATACACAAGATAAGCAGCAGACGCTCCTTGAACAAGTACCAACACAACCACAGCATGAAATAACAAACAGAGCCACGCCGATACCAATGAACAAGTATATGAACCTGCATTTACATGATCAAACAAAAGAATTTAAACAAACAGATATTTTGTTTAAGGACCAATATATTAACAACGAAAAGACAGCAATAACCAGTAGTAGGGAAACACATACCAAGCTTTGGGAAGATTGTCAAAGACATTCGAAGAAAGTGCCACAGCCATAAGCATGGGCCTCCCAAATGAAACGTAACTTTGATTACCATTTACCGGCTCAAAAGTGACTAAATCATCAGTAGCTCTCTTGTACTCCACAAATAAATAGATACCATAGCCAATCATGCCAAGTCCAGCAACAGCCAGCAGAAAGTTGAGTAACTTCAACAAACACTCCAAACAACCTTTACAAGCCATCCTTTTATTTTCACCACTTAAACCGTTACACTGTTGACAAAGCTTTTTTCTTTACTTCATCAGTCGCAAGAATTATCCTAAAAATTAACGAAACCAGTCACCAAAAAGATGGGAAAAAAAAGAAAAAAAAAAAAAATCAAATTCAATGAGTTCGTAACAAAAATCCCAAGAAAGCTAAATCACTAAATGATAAAATTCTTTCCGAATTATTATCAAAAAACTCGAAATGAATCCATTTCCACGAAATTTGGATATTATCCCCAAATTCAATTGACTTGACTTAACACGAAACAGCCTCGCTGAGCTGAAAATGAGATACATACCAATAAACCTTCCTAATCGAATTTAACGATCGGAGAAAACTTGTAATCTAAGATAAGCTGGACTGAAAAATAATACCACGAATTTTTTATCCGTAAACAAATAAAATCTAAAAACGAATGAGTTCAGATCGGGAAAAGAAAATCAAAAATACGCGATCGAAGCAAGAGATTAAGCAGAAAAGAAGATGATGAAAACTTACGGAGAATTGTGGAGATGAAATTTCGATCTTCGCGATGATACCGGACTTAGTAATGGAGCAATCCGTTGGATGGCCCACGTGCCAGTCATCGTCAAAGGGCTTACGATGATTACGATGAGCTCGACCACTCCTGAGAGAAGTTCCTATATTATTACCGAAAATTAAAAAAACAAAATTATCCCATTAATATTCATTTTTGACGATTTATTTGAAGGGAATCGACTGAATCGTCTGGTTCGTGAAATAGATTTTGATCGTCCTGCGTAAATCTAACCTTGGCCGGTATAATTCTCATCGAAATTCTTCAAATTGTCGGTATTGTTGTTTGACTTTCACCGAACTTCGGATCTGTGCGAAATTTGATTCTGGCGATTGTGGTTAGATTCAGTAATATCCGATTTTTTTCCAAGTAACAGAGCTATTAGCGAATATAGGAATAAACTGATGTCTTTTTCGGAATTTGATAGCTGAAAACAAGCAAAATCAGAACTTTGATGTGTTATTTAGTGAATTGAAGATTGGCTGGCTCACTGGTGTTTATTTGAGGGTCTTAGAAACGTAAAGTTAGCTTCTGTTTTCAGTGAGAGTTTGATGTTATATCATTAGATTTTTCAGTGAGAGTTTGATGTTATATCATTAGATACTCAAAAGTCAAAACTTATTAGCCTCTCTCTAACTATTTGCCCTTTTGATTTTTTTTTTTCCCTTTTTCTTTTAGCTTTCAGCTTTCTTGTGGAAAGACTTTGTTCATGGCAGACGTACCTGGATATCTGCGCACTTGTTTGGATATGGGGAAGATAGCTTTCTTAGCAATCTTAGTATCGCGTACCTGGATATCTGCGCACTTGTTTGGATATGGGGAAGATAGCTTTCTTAGCAATCTTAGTATCGATAGGGATCGTGTTGCAGATTCTGGTATCCCTATAGATTCTTACTCATTTTTTATGATTCTTCTTTGGAAAGTTGATTCACCCTATAGATTCTTACTCATTTTTTATGATTCTTCTTTGGAAAGTTGATTCATACCGTACTCATTTTGTCCTAGGCTTGTGCTCTGTTCAACAATTGGTGGCCTATGCTAAGCGGTGAGTTATATTACTCGACCTCCCCCTATATCTTTGTTGGTGAATTAGCCTGCCTGGCTTGATCTTTTAACCTGTTGTGACTATTTGTTGCACTCGAAAACTGCATTTTATACCTATGAAATTCACTCTCCAATTGTGATGGCTTTGAAGTTTGAACTCTTGCTTGCGTTACTCTTAACTCTAATTTTGCTTTGCAGTTATAATGTATGTGCTTCTCCCGATGCCTTTACTCTTCTTTGCTGGATCAGATAGTACATCTCTATACAACGATTCAGATAATAGGTGCGAAATTTGCACCTTCCAGACAATATTCTTCTTTACAAGTCATGACAATATTCAAAACTCCGCTGAACTTACATGAACATTTTGAATTGTATTTAGCTGGATAAATGCAGCCAAGTTCTTGACTGGTGCAAATTGTATTTAGCTGGATAAATGCAGCCAAGTTCTTGACTGGTGCATCTGCAGTTGGAAGCATCGCAATACCTTCGATTCTAAAACACGCTGGACTCATCGGTTGGGGGGCATTAGCGTTGGAAGCATCGCAATACCTTCGATTCTAAAACACGCTGGACTCATCGGTTGGGGGGCATTAGCACTTGATCTCTCATCCTACGTTGTCTTTATCGTCGCTATTTTGGGTTATATTTGCATAGGAGACGGTAGTGACAACTATTACAGCTACATTTGAAAAGACACATCATGAGTTTCAAGCTCAAAGTCTCGACCTTTTACTACTTCCGGGTTCGGTTAGATTGATGCTTCGAAAACAAAACCACCGGTTGCTACTGAATCACTCACAACTGATTGGATTTTCACAAGTTTGGGGCTTTTTTTTTGTGTATCTATGATTGGGTGGTTGACTTGTAAGATGAATTTTTATGTGGTCTTGTTTCCTTTGTGTATATCTATGATTGGGTGGTTGACTTGTAAGATGAATTTTTATGTGGTCTTGTTTCCTTTGTGTACTAGAACAGATTTGTTAAATTGGAATATATATATAAAGCCTCTTTTTTAGTTTGTTTCCATTTAAAATACAATAACATCACCAAGTACTCCGATGGCTAATGGCAGGAGTTCATAGAGCTTTCATGCATGTAAACAAATTGGTGGAGATTGTGTTGATAATTAATTAGCTTCCATATTCTTTTATTGCATTTTGAGATTATAGCAATGGACATACCATTTGTACAATATGTAGCATTCTCAAAAGAACACTTTACTTCGTAGGCTTCCATATAAATTAACAGAGTTGCAACTTCATCAACATAACCCACTTTATGGGTTGTTCACATCACATGTTCCATTACTAAACAGTCTACAACTAAAAGTATTTTTTTCCTCGAAAAAAAAACAACATTAATACACAGTTTCACTTGCTCAGCAAATATCAATGCTCATACATTTCACGATTTCAAACTCAAATCAAATCACAGACTGGGAAAGATAAAAAAAAATACCAGTCAGACTTGGGGATTTACACGGTGGCAGCTGATGGAGCCTTCCCCAATGTGTTCCACAGTATATAATCCCCTGAAGTCACCTATAATGCACATATTACATTGGAATTTCCTGAGGATTAAAATTGATATAACTCATGTGATATATACAAATACATAGGCAGTGTCTTACCTGAGCAGAAAACTCAACCGGTGACTTTGTGGTTGGGTAGATATTGACCTACCAATACAAAGAGAGGTGACAATAAGTCTATAATATGGGCTAGCACTCTAAACTAATCATTCCAACTTGCAAAATGCTTACTGATTTTGTGTCAATTGACATTCGAGAAACAGATGCCCCAACAATCTTGAAGGAGACCTGTAAACCAGATGATATACTGATTTTGTGTCAATTGACATTCGAGAAACAGATGCCCCAACAATCTTGAAGGAGACCTGTAAACCAGATGATTGATTTGAACAACAACCAAGTCCAAAAGATTTCAAAAGGATTCAAAGACAGCATACCTTGGCATAGTCATATGCTTGCCAGCAGAACGGTTCCTCTAACTCAGCTGCTGGAAGATCCTTGTTCATTTTCTGCACCAACAAGTCCTCCACGTTTACCACATTCTCTACCCCCTCGCTCTCTTCATCCTCCCCATCCTCACTTCTTTTATTCTGCAATGGGCTAAACTTTATTGTCCCAGGGAAAGTTGCCTCGAGGCTTTTTCCAGAAAGACTACGTCCGCTCCCCAGAATCCTCCATTCAACAGAGCGCTCTGTTGTTAAAACAGTTCCAGCTGATGGAGTCCCATCAAAAGCTACTATCCGTCTTCGTGGAAATGGCATAGTAATAGTGCAATATTCCATTGATAGAGGAGCTTTGGAACCTTCCATGAGGCGTACTTTGAAGAGGAATGCACCCTCATTTTCTGAAACCATTGACAGCTGATAGAACCCTTTCACTGGTGGTCCGAGCCCACAACCTGCCTGGTATCGCATAAGAACAAAGTTACCCAAGGGAGGCTGGAAAACAATGTTCTGCTTGTCAATCCCATGTGCTGGAACTT
>CM071720.1:15057689-15068592 GCA_036630335.1 Physaria fendleri | reverse complement strand
TTCATTATTAGAATGTGCTCATCTTTTCTCCTCTGATCTCTTTTCTATAGTCACAAAGGTTAAGGTGAATGGATACTATGAGAAGATTAAAGCTATTTCTTCAAGAATAGTTGCTCAAAGTGTAAGTCACCTTAACTAGAAAGAGACAGTTTTTTTGGGTTCTAGAACTAAGAAGTTAGGAGACATTTGGTCCGAGGAATTGTTTGACTCTTGCTTATGTGCTTTCCGTTGGGTATAATTTCAAGAATCAACATTTTGGTTAACCATTATTAAGTTATTATTATATTGAGTTACACTTTGAGCCCTTATTTTATTAAGTTAAGACATTTTGGTTAACTCGCCCTTTAATATCAAAGGCTGCTAGACAAGAATTACATTTCTCTATTTTTTCTTGTTATCACATTCATTCTTCTATTTTCTTTGACAATTAATTTTGTTCCTTTCACTTCCATGTAGTGGTAATCAGGATAATGACAAGTTTGGGTGACAAGAAACGGAGGGATGATGTTCGTTTGGATGGAGACACGTAGGTTTTTCCTAATCCATGTTCAAGTAAGATATCATTCTGTTATTTGTAGATGTTGTGAGGTTAAACATGTCCTACATTATAGAGACAGTGGTGTACTTCTGAACCATATTGATGGGAGTAGATCCTTTAATGAGTTTGTCATCCATATGAGTACTGTTACTTGGATTGTTACTGGCCTTTGTAGCTTTTTCTACACTGAATATGTGTCGTATACCACTGTCTCCTATAAATATGTCTACTTGCGGTTGTATAGTATAAATATGTCTACACAATCGTGGGTGGAGAGTATGGTACTTATCATTTGGTGGAAGCATGAAGTCAACTTGGCTGGTTTTGATGAGTAGGTGGTACTTAAGTGAAAGTAGTTGACTTAGGCTTAGATTGAACAAAAAGGGATTTAACTTGATGGATGAATAGAAAGTACTAAAGTGAAGCAGTCAACTTAAACTTAAGACTGAACAAAAAGGCATTTGATTTGATTATAGCTTTGATCTATAAACCTATTTTAATTTTCCTTATTTTCATATTATAGAATAATGTATGCTAATTTTTGATCTATAAACCTATTTTAATTTTCCTTATTTTCATATTATAGAATAATGTATGCTAATTATCTCACCCGCTTTGAGTTCGTCTTTCTCTGGAATCTCATTCTCATAGTCTTTTTCATCTTCGTTATTACAGTGTCAATACAAGCATAAGTAAATTATCCCTCTCTGTAAACCCAAGTAGTTTCCTTTGTTTTTTTAATTGTTTTTTTTTTGAGTATTATTCCATTTATTATTATTATAGTTATAAATCTATTTTAAATGATAAGTATTATATTAATTGATAAGTTAAATGTATCGCTGGGGTTGTAGATGGAAGGTACAAGCAGGAGTATTATATTAATTGATAAGTTAAATGTATCGCTGGGGTTGTAGATGGAAGGTACAAGCAGGGGATGTATGTGTAGATCCTTTTTCTTGCGAGTTAGTTGTTGTTGTTGTTGTTGGAAGGTACAAGCAGGGGATGTATGTGTAGATCCTTTTTCTTGCGAGTTAGTTGTTGTTACGTTTTATGGTTTTTATTTTTTTTCAGATGATTTCAATGTTAATGTTTATTTTTAATTATAATATGTTTGTTAAATATAATATTTTTTTTCTATAATGGTATGTTCATAAATGTGATGGGCGAGAGTTATTCTAGCGATAACACGTAAGCCTTTTTGTTTCTCAAATAAATATAGGGATGAAAAACATTAATATTATACAACTTAATGGAACAAAAAACTAAAAGCCCTAGAGTTTTAAAAGAATTTTTTGCGGATGGATACAAACCATTCAAAATACTAACCTAAAAACTTTAGTAATATTACTTGATGATTCTAGAAACTAGGGCTATTAGCAAAGAAAAACCGAAAGACGAAACAAGACAAGAAAATTGTTCTTCTTCTTTATATGAATAACCAAAAAAGAAGATGAAACGAAACCAAACTTGATCTTCAACGCAGTAAAACAAACCTATCCAACATTGAACAGGAGTTGAAGCCTGAGATGATGTTGAACCTCTTATGTGATTGCAAGTAAGTTGATATTGTTGACAAAAGGAGAAGTCCAAAAGGAGAAGTCGCAGAAGATGATGGGTATGTCTACTTATAGATTTAGATGGAGTTTGACTAAAGTGTATGCAAATTTTAGTGTCAGCGCGACGTCAAATAGTATATTGGATAGAGCTATTGATTCAGAAGATACCGAACACAAAGTTTTTCTTTGATTGATTATACAATTCTAGATTCAATTTCCTTAAATCAAAGTTGCTATCTACATGAAAATAAATTGTAATTTCTAAAGTTGTGTAAAATTAACAGATTAGGTGTAAAACTTACTCTCAATGTAAAAGACGTGCGTAGCACTTCTTTCAGAAATCATTTTACTTTCAGATTTATGATTCATAGATTTTGAGTGGGGCCTAATCAAGAATACTCCATGGTGGCCAGGTCAGATTTATGATCCATCAGATGCTTCAGATTTGGCTTTGAAGATTGTTAATGTTCTGAACAAAGACGATCACACTAGCAAGAAGACAAACAGTACTCGTGTTAGATTTGGGAAGGCTAAAAACCGGATTGAAATTAGTGAATGAGTGCGCAGAAGAAGCTTGTGAAGCTTGAAAAGATGATCATTAGATGCTTTTATTGATAGTTTTTTGCTCTAAAAGCTGACATCCGAATTTCATGACAACAAAATCTTTAGTTTTTGTAAAATTACAAATGTACCCTGTTTACCTGCGTTGATTTTAAAATCAACTGTTAATATTGTAAGAACCTTAAAGCATAATATAAGTATTACTGGACTTCGTAGATTTTAAAATCAACTGTTAATATTGTAAGAACCTTAAAGCATAATATAAGTATTACTGGACTTCGTATTGTGCGCTGTTAGCAAAGATGTAGGTGAGTTAGTGATACAATACATCATGTTCATAGCATCGTGGTAAATGAATCAGGACACCATATTATTATGAAGACAAAACAAATTAACCAGTTGTTGTAAAAACAAAGCGAAGTATTATGTTTTGACTATTGATCTCTTTATTGACACTTGATACTACATCCATTCATTCGTATGTGTAATACTGTTACTTGTAGGCAAGGAGATCATATAAATCTTGATTAAAAATATAAAGAACATAGGGATAATAGAAAAAGCATCATTCAAATTCAAATTCAAATAAAATTCAACAGTGTAAGTTTGGACAGATATTAGGTGTAAGTTTGGGTAGATTTTAGAGTGTAAGTTTGGATAGTTTAAGAGTCATATTTGTAAGTTTCGTTAAATTTTAGAGTGTAAGTTGGGGTAGATGTAAGTATAAGTTTGGGTAGATTTTAGTGTTTATGTTCGTATAGATTAGGAGTCATATTTGTAAGTTTGAGAAGATTTTAAAGAGTAATGGGTAGATTAAGAGTCATATCTGAAAGTTTGGGTAGATTTTAGAGTGTAAGTTTGGGTAGATTTTAGAGTGTAGGTTTTGGTAGATTAAGAGTCATATTTGTAAGTTTGTGTAGATTTTGGATTGTAAGTTTGGGTAATGTAAGTTTGCCTAGATTTTAGAATGTAAGTTTGGGTAGTATAAGAGTCATATTTGCAAGTTTCGGTAAATTTTAGAGTGTAAGTTTGGGTAGATGTAAGTGTAAGTTTGGGTGGATGTAAGTTTAAGTTTGTGTAGATTTTAGTCTGTTTTGTATATATTAAGAGTCATATTTGTAGTTTTGGATGATTTTAAAGAGTAAGTTTGGGTAGATGTAAGTGTAAGTTTGGGTAGATTTTACAATGATTTTACAATGAAAGTTTGGGTAGATTAAGAGTCATATTTGTAAGTTTAGGTAGATTTTAGAATGTAAGTTTGGGTAGATTTTAGAATATAAGTTTGATAGATTTTAGAGTGTAAGTTTTGGTAGATTTAGAGTGTAAGTTTGGGTAGATGTAAGTGTAAGTTTGCGTAGAATTTTAGAGTGTAAGTTTGGGTTAATTAATAGTCATATTTGTAAATTTGGAAAGATTTTAGAGAGTAAAGTTGGGTCGAATGAAGTGTAAATTTGGGTAGATTTTACAGTGTAAGTTTTGTTAGATTAAAAGTTATATTTGTAAGTTTAGGTAGATTTTAGAGTGTAAGTTTGGGTATATGTAAGTGTAAATTTGGGTAGATTTTAGAGTGTAGTATGGGTGATGTAAGTGTAAGTTCTGGTAGATTTAGAATGTAAGTTTGGGTAGGACAAAAGTCATATTTATAAGTTTAGGTAGATTTTAGAGTTTAGGTTAGGTATATTTTAGACTGTAAGTTTAGGTAGATTTTAGAGTGTAATTTTAGGTTGATTAAGAGTCATATTTTGTAAGTGTGGTAGATTTTAGTGTGTAAGTTTGAGTTGATTTTTAGAGTTTGAGTTTGGGTAGATTATAGAGTGTAAGTTTGAGTAAATTTTTAGAGTGTAACTTTGGGTAGATATTAGATGTAAGTTTGGGTTGATGTAAGTGCAAGTTTGGGTAGATTTTAGAGTGTAATTTTGTGTAAGTGCAAGTTTGGGTAGATTTTAGAGTGTAATTTTGGGTAGTTTAAGAGTCATATTTATAAGTTTGGATAAATTTTAGAGTGTAAGTTTGTGTAGATGTAAGTATAAGTTTGGGTAGATTGTAGTGTGTATGTTTGTATAGATTAAAAGTCATATTTGTAGTGTAAATTGTATGTCGGATATTCGTAACATTCCACGCGTAGTCGGATATTCGTAACATTCCACGCGTAGCGCGGGCTTGAACAAACATGGTGAGGCGTATCCAATATCATATATTACAACAATATTTAAATTCTGGTGAATATGTTAAACAAACAATTTATATTACAGCATTATAGAAATAGGTGTGTTGAACAGTTTATAAATCTTTTATTTAGTGTTCTTTATATTTTTTCCCACAATTTAAATTATACTAAAGTTAAACTATTTATTGAAGAACAATTTGAAAGACCATAAGTTCCTATATGTCAATATTTACATCATGCAACTCAAAAAAAAATTTAAAAAAAAACAAGAAAAAATGCTTTCAGCAATAGGAAAGAACATTAGTGAATCAAGTAATGCATCACTGATCAAAATATATATTTCCCATAGAAGTATCTTTGTTGCAACAACGTTAAGACAAAAGCGAGACAAGAGACATATAAACATTTAACAACGTTAAGAACAACGTTAAGACAAAAGCGAGACAAGAGACATATAAACATTTAACAAGCTTAAGTAAAAATATATATATAATTTTAAGTACTTTTCTTGATTAAAATATTCAAGAATGCTGGAGCTTTATCAACTCTTCGATAACCTCAACTGGACTAGAAATCACAACATGTAGCGGAAATATTGCATTGTAAGAAATCCTGCAAAGCTTCTCTTCAAGCTCATCACCTAAAGCTGTAATGCCATTTCTGCTGTTATCATTCGTTATACACAAAGGATAAAGTGAAGTATCAAACCAAAACCAATCACACGCTTGAAACCATTCAGTTTGTAGTCTCAGTCTTTAGATCAAACCCAATGCACCAATGAGTATATACTGAAAAAAGAGAAGATGAAACATATTATAGTGAGTATATATATATATATATCTCAAGTAAAAGACCCAAAAGGTAGGGTATATTTTCCTAAAAAGATGAAAAAAATATTAACACTAAACACGTGTGCTAAGGAGTAAAGTAAAAATTTCTTTATTGGTTTGGTATTAATTCTCATAAATCACTTTAATTGTTGTTTTTGTATATACTTTTGGTTTTGTACCTGAAGTTTCTTTGGAAGCTTATGTAAAGAAATTATGGATACCTTTTAAGCCTTTACATGTGGAAAAGGCAAATTCCAACCACGCCAGCTCCACAACCAACCTAAACAGGGCCACTCCTTCGAATCACAACGTGAGTGAAATAGATCAGAACATAAACCTCAAGGTGAATAACATTTCATGATGTGACTGACCTCAAAAACGGATTTATTGGTGAATAACTCTTGAAATGACAGAACAAACTCTGACAGAAACAGACTTGATGGCCCGGTGAAACACCTGCTCAAAACCCAGGATTCAAGTTGAGCAATAATGGAAATAGACTCATGCATTGAAGTAAATCTGTGGAAATCAAATCTAATAAAAAGCTTACCAAAGAATACTCTAACCGGTGATTTTTTTTTTTTTTTTGTCATTGACCTAACTTACTTCATTAAAAACTTAAACCGGGATACAAAGTTCCTTCATTGAACTTGCTTTTTCTTTTTAGCTTCCTGGGCACATTCTTCACATAACCAATCACCCTTAGGAACTTCATTGAGCGTACCTGAAGTTTCTTTGGAAGCTTATGTAGCTTATCAGATTGTTTGTCGATCTCCTGAACCTAGCCTGACAAACACGCAACGATTAGTTAGAGCAAGCTGTAAAGGAGTATAGCTGTCAACTTATTCTACAGATCAAAGTGATTACACCTTGGTTGTTTGGGCAACTTGTCTTATTTTTTCCTGTTATATACCTGTTTCAAAGCATATTTGAAATACATAATACTAGAACCCATTTACAATCATTCACAAGTATTAAAGATTATTACACGGTCATTACGGATCAAAAGACTACCATCCTCCCTCACTGGTTCTGCCAAAAAAAACCCAGAGACGTTAAGTAACCAAAACCGGAATGTTAAATAACTAAAACAGAGACGCTAAAAAGTTGAATGGCAGAATCAAATAAACTTACCCAGAGACTCTAAGAACTCATTTTCTTCACTCATGTCCACCAGATTTAGAAGCACCAAATAATCTAACAGTCACCTAAAACACAACAAGATACATTCTTAACTAAAACATAAGTATATACATCTAAAACACATTATTTGACTGGTTTAGTGTTCCCAAACGACTGCCCTAGGTACCACCTTTCTCTTGACTCTTGGTGGATTAGTGTTACAAAAATGAATTCATTAATACCAGAATCCTTGATAACCACTCCTGCTTTACCCTTTGTCATTACTGATTTCCCTGACACATAAACTTTCAGTCAACCAAAAGATGGACAATAGATGACAAAATATATCATACTGAACTCATAGCAGCTTCTTGTGTACCATGTACAGGCTTTCTCTTTTCCCCCCGCATAGTGACTGAAAAACAGAAATAGATTATCAAACATCTATGCAAGAACAAAAATGAATTCATTAATACCAGAATCCTTGATAACCACTCCTGCTTTACCCTTTGTCATTACTGATTTCCCTGACACATAAACTTTCAGTCAACCAAAAGATGGACAATAGATGACAAAATATATCATACTGAACTCATAGCAGCTTCTTGTGTACCATGTACAGGCTTTCTCTTTTCCCCCCGCATAGTGACTGAAAAACAGAAATAGATTATCAAACATCTATGCAAGATAGAATGGTTCAACCTGTCATAAAATTATACCTGTTTGTGAGATAACTTGAGAGGTTTCTTTGTTTCCATAAAGGATATGATTACCATCTTCTGAAAAAGTGGTCACATAGAAGACAAAATTGCCTTCATGAGTAAAATGAACGTAATCACCACGTTTCAGACCATGAAGTTTAGCAAATCCTCTCCATCCATCTTCGAGTTTATCACCCACCATAATCACTTTCCAGGGTTTAGACAGTAGGATGATTTAAGAGAGACAAATTCATTTCTGTGCTTTCCCTCAATAATTTTTTTGTAGAATTGCGTAGGAAATTCCTAGGACAATTGGCAAAATGATTATTTTTCTATAAGCTTACGTATTATGCAATAAATTTACCAACACTTTATTTTACTTACGATATGGCCAAATGTGTTGGAATCTATTTGTCGGAGAAACTGCTCTTGCGTGGGCCCAGATTCAGTACGAGATGGAGTGTTTGCCATTAATCTCCTGTAAATGCACAACACATAGTACAATTATGTATGTAAAAGTAACAACTTCATATTCTCCAGATTTAGTACATAAAATCTACTTTCCAACAACACAAATCGTATACAAGGCTAAAAAGAGGAAAAGGCAGAAATTTAAATATAGGTAGCGATTGAATTTATCGTTCGATTACAAACACATCCCGGTAATACAAGGGCTGGCAATAACCTTAAGGACTAATATAGGATCTAAGAAATTCAAAAACAATCTTCAACTAGGAAATAAGAAAAGTTATAGCAAGATGAGATCTATTATTAAACCTACCAACACCTGAGACAAGATCCTAGAGTAAATATAAAGAACATACGATGCAATAAATACAGATTACCTGAGACAAGATCCTAGAGTAAATATAAAGAACATACGATGCAATAAATACAGATTGCGCGAAATACATACAGTTTTGACAGTGAGTATTGAAAAGGAAGTGACGAAAGTATCAAAGCGGCAGAGGAAGAATGAAACCCTAACTTACCACAGTCCCAACTCAAACATATGGTGTCGACACTACATTCTTAATCTCAGACCATATCAACCCTACACGTGTATAGATCTTCTGTCATGACTTTATAGATTAGCGTTGTGGTTAGTACTACTATTAGGTTGAACAAACTGCGCTTAAAGTACAATTATCTTCGATATCTAAATACTATTCATAATTGAAACTAATTTAGGTTTGGTTTGATAAAAAAAAATCATGTAACACCCGTAATCCGGTTTAGTAATGGTTGACACGCCATTGTAGTAACGGTTTATCTGGATGAGAGAAAGATGCTTTCTCATTGAGGAGAAGATATCGATCTAGACATGGTGTGGTGTGTAGTCGGTTTTGAAACTCTTGGTGTTATTGTTTTTAATTCCTGATTAGTTGATTGCTGCTGCGTTTCTTTTTGGTGTTGTTATTGTTTCAGTTCAAAATATGTTATTTGATATTTTTGCTGGATTTATTAAGACTAGAAGACTTGAAGAAATCTGTGTTTAATATGTTATTTGATATTTTTGCTGGATTTATTAAGACTAGAAGACTTGAAGAAATCTGTGTTTGCGTTTTGTGTGTAGTCGGTTTTGAAACTCTTGGTGTTATTGCTTTTAATTCCTGATTAGTTGATTGCTGCTGTGTTTATTTTTGGTGTTCTTATTGTTTCAGTTCAGAGTATGTTATTTGATATTTTTGCTGGATTTGTTAAGACTAGAAGACTTGAATAAATCTGTATTTGCGTTATTTGATCGTATAGTTAGAATGTCGGTTTTGAAACTCTTGGTGTTATTGCTTTTAATTCCTGATTAGTTGATTGCTGCTGTGTTTATTTTTGGTGTTCTTATTGTTTCAGTTCAGAGTATGTTATTTGATATTTTTGCTGGATTTGTGTTTTCGGTATTTTTGGAGGATTTTCGAGGAGTTTTCAAAAATATCTATACACAATATTTTGATCTGATTTTTTGACCACATTAAATTTGAGGAATAAGCTATTTAATAAAATTGATTTGGGGGTCAAAAACGTTTGAATGAATTTTTAGTGGGTTTTAAGGTATTAAAAGAGTTTTCTGAGAAAATGGGCTTAATATTGTAGAAAAAAAATGTGGGTGTCATAAATTCGCTTGGGAGGAATATGTTCACAACCTTATTTGAACAACACTCTCATCGCCAAAGTTCAGTTGCTCATCACTGCCATGTTTAGGTAGACAGCGCTCCGCTAAGAGCTAGAAGACTTGAAGAAATCCGTGTTTGCGTTATTTGATCGTATAGTTAGAATTGTTAGGGAAGTTGGTTAGTTTCTTGTCAAGTTGTTGGTTAGTTACTTGTTAAGTTTTTGGTTAGACATTAATAGGTTGATAAGGAGATTGTGATAGTTAAGTTGCTGGATAAATATTTTTAGAATGAGCTGATTAGTGGGTTTAAGAGTCAAAAAGGGGTTTTTCGGTATTTTGGAGGATTTTCGAGGAGTTTTTTAAAAATATCTAGACACAATATTTGATATGATTTTTTGACCACATTAACTTTGAGGAATAAGCTATTTAATAAAGTTGATTTGGGTTAGTTACTTGTTAAGTTTTTGGTTAGACATTAATAGGTTGATAAGGAGATTGTGATAGTTAAGTTGCTGGATAAATATTTTTAGAATGAGCTGATTAGTGGGTTTAAGAGTCAAAAAGGGGTTTTTCGGTATTTTGGAGGATTTTCGAGGAGTTTTTTAAAAATATCTAGACACAATATTTGATATGATTTTTTGACCACATTAACTTTGAGGAATAAGCTATTTAATAAAGTTGATTTGGGGGTTAAAAACGTTTGCATGAATTTTTAGTGAGTTTTGAGTTTTCGGTATTTTGGAGGATTTTCGAGGAGTTTTTTAAAAATATCTAGACACAATATTTGATATGATTTTTTGACCACATTAACTTTGAGGAATAAGCTATTTAATAAAGTTGATTTGGGGGTTAAAAACGTTTGCATGAATTTTTAGTGAGTTTTGAGGTATTAAAAGAGCTTTCAGAGAAAATTGGCTTAATATTGTAGTATTAATTTAGTTAATTAAGAACGGGGTCTCACAACTTTTTAGTTGAAAACATGAAGGAAAAGAATCACACCTCTATACATGGTATTTGAAAAACTGGGTTAAAAACGTTTGCATGAATTTTTAGTGAGTTTTGAGGTATTAAAAGAGTTTTCAGAGAAAATGGACTTAATATTGTAAAAAAAAAAAAAAATTGGGGTCTCACAAGTGGTATCAGAGCAAATACGTTTCTGGGATTTGAGTGAATTTGTGAATTTTTAGTGAGTTTTGAGGTATTAAAAGAGTTTTCAGAGAAAATGGACTTAATATTGTAAAAAAAAAAAAAAATTGGGGTCTCACAAGTGGTATCAGAGCAAATACGTTTCTGGGATTTGAGTGAATTTGGGTGATTTCAT
>CM071720.1:15012815-15027006 GCA_036630335.1 Physaria fendleri | reverse complement strand
TGCTACTTTTACAAGAGGACTCAGCCGAAATGGCAGAATCAAAAATACTCTCTATTTAATAATATATATGGACTAAAATATATTTTTTCTTTTCTTATACGTGAAATTAAATTCCGATTGAGTTCACAATATGTCAAACATAATCATTCAAGCCAACCATTGATTTCTAATATTCTATAATATTAATTGTGATGCATATCGTACTTGTATCCCCAATACATTCCTGCTTCTTCTCTAAGCTTAGACGGAGGAACGATCTGGCGTACCAAATCTAGATAAACCAGAGATTAAAAATTTGGGTTGGGCCGGTTATGTTAGTATCCCATTTAACATTCCTACAGATTCTCTAGGTTTATAAAATTTAAAATCCTGATTCTGAGTTAGGGATTTTTAAGCTGTGGATTATTCTATTTATCGGTGTAATCACGTATATTTTAAAACGAGTTTATTCTAAACATCTTTAAGAATCCTTTAGAGTGTATGTCTGAGAGGTTCATGGCTAAAGAGGGTAGCTGAGTTCGAGTTTTTTGGCTAGGTTAAAGCCGTTCGGGCAAGGTGAGAGGGTTTGCCCGGGAAAATTTTTGGGATTTACGATGGTGTCGTTTTTGGTTGCAACTCTCTTGAGTGGGCTTCCTAACGCCGAGGTTAATAACCCTCAGGTTCTCTCAGAGGTTTTTAGGCTTTCGTGTCTTCATCGAATCTAACGGTCAATAAATCAGATCCGTGATCAAAGAATCCAAACAATCATTGTTGTTTTTTTTCTTCAAATCTGACGACTTATATTTACCAAGCTTGAATCTAATGGTCAATAAATATTATCCGTGATGAAAGAAATTAACGTGTGAGATGGCTTGTCCTCATTGAATCTAACGGTCAATAATTCAGATCCACGACCAAAGAAACGAACCAATCGCTGTTCGTTTTCATATCTGACAGTTGATATTTATCAAGTTCCAATCTAATGGTCAATAAATCTAATTTTTGACGAGAGAAACGAACCAATCACTGTTCGTTTTTATATCTGACGGCTGATATTTGTCAAGCTATAATCTAACGTTCAATAATTCAGATTCGTCACCAAACAAATCAATTTGAACTTATAACCTATATAAATTCAAAGTTCAAATTTACTGTTCATTTTCAATTCTTTTTGACATTTTACATTTTCCCGGACATTTTAATGGTTTCTTCAAATGTGGTTTTCATCTTGAATCTGTCGAATGTTTCTATAGAAACCACATACGATTTGATTTTGAGTGGTACGGAGCAATAGTTTTCGTCCTCCTCCTAAGTCGTTTAAGTCAAAGTCAACATCACAGTAAGAAACTCCTCAACCTTCCAAGGAGGAGTTTGACATTGAATATATAAATACATATGTCCATTAATACAATATGCCTTTATACATAATAAAGTAATAGAAATCTGTTACAAACATTTATGTACATATTAGGTAATATATACATGTGTGATGCTTGGATTCTGATATTTAGTTAAATAACTTAAATTTAATTATTTAGTGATTAAGTATTAATTTTTAATAGCAATAAAAAAGTATAGATTAGCATCAATTTATCATTGCATATCTATAGTTCGCTAATAATAATGGTTAATTATTCAAAATACATTATCTAAAAATATGTTGTTTAGTAAAATATTTCAATAATTAAATATATATATATATATAGATGTTCTCTTAGATGTTACTCAAAAAGTGTACTTAAAAATAAGATGTTGATTTAACTTTCTATAAAAGAATGCAAATTAGATTTAGATGTTACTCAAAAAGTGTACTTAAAAATAAGATGTTGATTTAACTTTCTATAAAAGAATGCAAATTTGATACATTTGTAATAAAATTCTTGAAAATGCATTTACTTATTTTATATGTAAGTTAAATATGTTCTAATAGTATTTATGAATTACTATTTTGGATTTGCTTCATTTATTCTTATTTTTACGGATAGTTACGTCATATTTTAAGAAAAATTAATTTTTAGATATTTAATAGATCAATTCTCATACTTATATTTAGAATATTATTACAATATTTAATAATTAATTATAAAATATATTTAAAATATAATGTTGATGTATCAATAAAAGTGTAACAAATTTCCTACAAATATGATAAGTATTAAACAAATCAAACAATTCGAATATTATAGATTCATTTTTGGTGAGGATATATATTACAGATAGATTTTTATTTTAATAGAAAATTAAACTTTTATATTATACTAATAGATTATTTATATTTGATTATTAATATTTTGAATCATAAAAACTATAATGTTAAATATATACTAAATTAAAAACCTTGGAACTAAACCAATTAAATAATAAAACTATTAGTGAAATACAAAAATATAAAATTAATCTATATAATATTATTATATGCCTAAACTTTAATTTTAATTTTTTAAAAAATTGTAATATATCATTTCATTATGAAAGTTGAAAGTTAGACTATAAAATCGTGTAATGTGGTAAATTGTATTGTAATAACATATTAGATTGGATATGAAATAGTATCTTATTATATTGTATGAATAATAATTGTTTTACTTGATATTACAAAATGTGTATTTGATAATATTATATATAGGATTTATTATAATTTTGATAATATCGCAGGAGAAAATTTAGTTTACTAAAATTAAAAGAAAGAACGTTCATTTGGAGAATAATTTACTTTTAGCAAGTTTGTTAATCGATATGATATATAAACATAGAAATCCGCATCAATCACTTGGACCCCATAGAAGAATATATCTCTATGTCTTTCGAAGATCTATCCTTTTATCTTCAATTTTCTTNAAAAAAAAAAAAAAAAAAACATAGAAGCAAACAAAATAGTTTTATTTATAAATAAAAATAAAGTAGAAGGATAAGTGAGTTTTATTATATATTTTTCAAAATTACTTTAAATTTGTTTCAGAAAAATAGAATTAAAAATATTTGTTGGTTACACACGTAGAGCTAAATTGTGTAAAGATAATTACATTTTGTTTATCAATATTTAGATGTAAAATTAAAAGGCCCAAAATTGGGATAAGTACATCAATATTCTTTGTCCAAATTCTAAAACAATTACAGTATATCACTCATCTCCCCCTTCAAGAAAAGAAAAAGAAAGAAAAACTCTCAAATCTATGAGAACAAGAGCTTCTTTGACTCTTTAATCAAAGCTTTAAACTCTTCTCACTGCTCTGTTGATGGGTTCCTGGAAGTACTGAAGTGATATAAACATCGCCTCCTGCAGTTCAATCATCCCGAAACATACAATATAGTTTAAACTCATTTCACATAAAAGGAACAAAACTAAACTAAACTCATAAGACACATCTATGAATACCTCTGCTCGTATGGTTCGGCTTCCTTGGTGTGGGCAAGTATTCAAGTATACATTAAACACATCTCGAACGTTTTTCCTTTAACGGATAATAATGTGTTTAGTAACAAACTTATACCAAGTTAAAGGGTAATAAAAAGCACCTAAATGTTGGTATTTTCAGCTCTGATGAACTAATTACCAAGCCGTGTTCCGAGGTACCAATCAAATAATCGTATCCAGCCTGCTTTTGGTATTAGTAAATAACGTTATGCAGGAAATATGATCTAATTCATGGAAGGATTCTGAGCAGAGTATCCATTATTAGTACCTGGAAAGGGCATTCCTTGAATACTGAACTTAATTGTGATGCATATCGTACTTTGTATCCCCAATACATTCCTGCTTCTTCCCTAGGCTTAGACGCCGGAACAATCTGGCGTACCAAATCTAGATGAACGAAATAGAAATTTAAAGATAGAAGACAGATGTATGTGATCTTGAAAGAAAATAGAGATTGTCAGTACCTAAATCTTGGTTGGTTCCCATGGCTACCGTAACTCTTACTCCTGGACTAAGCACTTGATCAACAAGAACACTCTGCACCAAAAAAAGGTCAATACATGCCAAAAATCGTAATAAAGGGTTACAAAAAAAACCCTACTGAAAGAGTATCCCAAATTTGAAAGGAACTAACAATACCTTGCTTAAACCAACATCAACCATTGTACCCTCAGAGTTTGGAGCTTTTTCACTCAGTGTCACACCTATAAGGTGATCATTTCCAAAACAAAGGTGACACATAACTGTAAGTAACTAGCATCTTTTCTACAACAAAGAAAGGTGATAGCTTGATTCATATTTCTCCACACCAGTTTCTTGTAAGATATTTGGTATTTCATATTATATCACTAAGGATGTAATAAGCAATTGCTAAATCGCGAGTTTAAAGCAATCTAATCAGATGTTTATGAAACTTTGGTATTACCTTCACGGTATTGTTCCCACTCGTGCTTACGCAAATGGTGAGGAGCATCAAGAGGTGGCAACATACCCTATTATATTATTAGATCATACAAAAACTAGTCAAGAATGAGATACTATTATTGAATACAAAACTGAAAAGATGAAGAAATAAGACTTTAAGAAGCAAGTACACACCACATATCGAAGATCATTTTGCTTAGGGAAGAGAGATTTTCTCAAATATTGTGGTGTCTCTAGATACTTCAAGATACGAACGAGAAATGAGGCACCAGATTCATTGTTTTCAGAAGAATTCGTAGCAGTAGATTCGATTTCTGAACAGCTCTTATTGTCAAACGTCAAACACTACTATCTGATATTTAAAGAAGCTGTCGAATTTAGCACAAGTTGTTCTCTAATCGAGTAGTTTTGAGAGCTCCGTGGATGGAAAGAAGAGGAAATAACATACCTCATCGATTCGAAAAATTGTGGCTGCACGAGCTATTTGGCCGGCGAGCTAAGAAAGGTTAAAAAATGGATGAAATGGTTCAATGTCTAGAAATCAAAAACAGAGCAACCAAGGGAGGGAGAGATAAAAAGTTTACACGTGTGGCGAGAGGGAGGGAGAGATAAAAAGTTTACACGTGTGGCGAGCTCGAGTGATTGAGTGTTGTGGATGATTGAGCCAGCTATAGCTATGCTAACAGTGGCTCTACCGTCTTCTACATTTCGCTTTTCCTCTTCTTGTGTTTTTGATTGCTCCGACTCAAACTCCGGCGCTTCCTCTTGACTTCTCTTCTTCTTCTTCTTCTTCTTCTTCTTTATCTCCTTCTTAGCGTCTCCTTCGGGACTTATCTTTTGCTCCTGTTCTATCTCCGTATCGTCATAGCTTCTCTTCTTCTTCTCCTTCTTCTTTTTACAGTCTCCATCAATACTTGTCGTTAGCTCTAGTTCCGGTTCCAGCTTAGGGTCGTCTTTACTTCTCTTGCTCTTCTTCCCCATTTCTGCCGCCGGCGACTGCAACAGCCGCGGCGAATTTCATAGGGTTTATGTGGTTTGGGTTCTTACTGGATTCATGGGCCTCTATAATTTAATCGATTGGGCCTTTTTAAGTGACCCATCAACTTGGGCGTCAAATTATTTTGAGTCTGATTTAAGCATTTTTGGTCGGAAACGCATATTAGTATCCGTTAGTGGACGATTTCAAAATATTCTGAAATTAATAGAGAATCTGACGAGCGGGTGTAGCTCAGTTGGTAATGCACACCCCGCCCTCACTTATAGGTCAGAGGTTCGAGTCACCTCTCCTCCTTTCCTTTCTCTCATTTCTCTCTCTAATTTCTTAAAAATGTAAAGTCCTCTAGGCCCAAATGTCAGCCTGGGCTTAATGACCGGTCCGAACCGAATACTGGCCCAATCGGCTGATCCGACTGGCAGATTCGGATTAAAACGGCGTAGTCCGAACCGAATACTGGCCCAATCGGCTGATCCGACTGGCAGATTCGGATTAAAACGGCGTAGTTTTACCGAACCGAATACTGGCCCAATCGGCTGATCCGACTGGCAGATTCGGATTAAAACGGCGTAGTTTTAGGGGAAATTCGGTAATCGGATTAAACCGAAGCCGAACCGATACTCGATTAAAATCGAAACAAACCGGACATTTTAACCCAGAGTATATAAGCTTCCCCACTAACCAAACCAAAACACAATAACCCTAAACTAATTTCCTCACTTCGCGAAATCCTCTCGAAGGCGATAGCCGACTTTCACTCACGATCTCATCTCCGACGGATTTCCGTCAGTTTGCTGTTCATAATCGACATAGAAGGTATGTATAAGCTTCTCTTTGCCTTCTTCTTCAATTTAAACGGTTTAAATCGTTTGTTTTTTAGGATCCAAAATTTTCGAACCCTAATTTTTTTTGAAATCGAACTGGAAATTGTGGTTTTCTTATAGATCTTGTAAGTATACCTTGCTTATTACATGGATGAGAAGTTAGATTTAAAAACCCCTAATTTTTTTCAAAACCCTAATTTTCAAACATGATTATCAAACCCTAATCTCGTTTTTTTTTCGAAATTGTATAATAAACTACTTATATTATACTATATATATATATTTGTATTGATGAAGGTTGCGAAAGAAGATGTGGATACATTAGTGACCGAAAGAGATGGTATTAAGGTTATTGGATAAAGAGATTGTGAAACTTATCTATGAAAACAATATCAAGAACTTGTTATGGCAGGAGCTGCTGATTCTCACTATTTCAAGTAAGATCTCGACCTATATCTTTCAGAATAAAGCAAAGTCTCTAATCAATTCTTCATATTGCAGGGGAACATCGATCACATCTAGGACAGCACAGTATGTGAATGAACATGCACCTCCTTATTGTAAAATTTGGTTCATCTGCAAAGGCAAACTCATCGAGACTAGGTCAGTTTTTAGGATAACACTTGCCTGTTTCTCTGTGTGTGTGTACTAATAGAAAGTGTTTTACGAATAGAGAAGCAGTGTGTGTACTAATAGAAAGTGTTTTACGAATAGAGAAGCAAGTTCCAAAGGTAACAAGGATGAAGTGACACCTCCTGATTCACCTAAGCAGAAAGTAAGTATCCTGATTCATCTCTTGTATCTGTGTTATTTACTATGTTTGAATGAACATATCCACTAATGTTTAATGTTTGTTTGTTTATTCAGATGGATGAGGAGAATAACCACCAAGAAGTAGGAGAAGGGTTGTAGTATTAAAAATTCTTGTATATTTGAATGTTAAAACTGTGATAGATTCTATACGTATGAATGTTTAAAATGCTTTAAAACAGTCTATACGTATGAATGTTTAAAATGCTTTAAAACAGGTTTAGAACAGGGGAAAACGCCAAATTGGCTTACTGGTTCAATCGGATACCGATATAATCCGATTAAACCGGTCAATTTGGTCAAAATCGGATTGGTTCGGTACTTGCAAATTTATTGCAATTCCGACCGAACCGAATTAATTTTGACCGATCCGAACCGAAAATTTTATTCGGTTCAATTCGGTTCACTTTCAAAATTAAAAAAAAACCGATAACCGATTAAACCGACCCGATACCGAACCGACCGACCGAACCGACCGGAAAATTTTATTCGGTTCAATTCGGTTCACTTTCAAAATTAAAAAAAAACCGATAACCGATTAAACCGACCCGATACCGAACCGACCGACCGAATGCCCAGGCTTAGTGTGACCTCTTCAAAAAAGAATCTGAGTAGGTTGGGCCTATTATTCTGAAAGCCCCATTACAGTTTGGAGTTTAGTTTGACTGTAAACTCAATGAGAGTGAAGATAAAAAAGACTGCTCTCTGAAGCTTATTCCTTTCTTATAAAACTGAAACATTGAAGATGAGATTACAGAAGCAACATTAAGAAAATAGACATTGAAGATGAGATTACAGAAGCAACATTAAGAAAATAGACTTAGAAGTAAACATTAAATATGAGTCTTTTAAGACAAGGCAAAGGCAGGAGTGGTCTTGAAATCAAGTTCCCAGAGATCAAACGTTCCTTTCACAAAATCCATCACATTAGGCTCATGATTTTTGTTACTGTGTTGGAAGTATTACTTTTTGAGACCTTCCCTTAGGGTTAAAACTAGGTTTGAATCTCTAATGATACATCTTAGATTGAAATTGTTACTTACATTGAGGACTGTTACTGGATATTCAAGAGCAGCACCAACATTACAGTGTTTCGTCTGCAACAAGTTTACAAAGAAAAAACTTATATTAGTTAGTTGTTTAATCACCAACTACAACTTGGGATGATTAGGTTACTATAATAAAGATTTATTTACTACAAAAGTGATATCCTAAGTGTTGGTTTAGTTAAGACGAACCTTGTCAAAAGGTGGCACCATATTTGCAATGTTTCTGACGATAAAAGCTTCCCCAAGTTGAAAATTCAAGACATGAGAAGGGCAAACTCGAGAATCCGCACAAGCAAACACCAGAAACTGCAAAATAAAAATAAAAATAATTCACAGTACTATAATATCTCTCAAGTCTTAATCATAGTTTCTATATTAGGGTTTCTGGCTTGCCCAAAAAGTTACCAACTTATACCCTTTTTGGATAACTAGAGAAAAGTCAAACTAGAAAAGTAAAAGCTCTAAGAGGAGTTATTGTCAGAATCAAAACTATGCCTGAATTTTTGGGTGTAAACCGAAAAAACCGAATCGAACAAACCAAAATATAATTAAACCGAACAGAACCAAATCAATTTTAAAACTGAACAGTAGAATTATTTTGAATCCTAATAAACCGAAAATCAAATAAACTGAATCGAAAAAATTGAAAATCGAATAAATCCCAAACCGAATAAACCTAACCTTGGGGCTTTGGCTCTTGGCAAGTTCTTTGTACAAAGTAGGATTCTTCCTGAAACCAAATAATATAATTAGCAAACATGGACAATTCAAAACTCTTGATATTTTATTTAACCTAAGACACATTTAAAATGATCCATAACTAATTAGAAAAATATTTTATCTGTCTAATACCCCATTTGATTAGCTAACTAGATTAAATAAATTATTTAACTCAATAAGCACAATTATTTATATGAGTAGGTGAAACATGTGGTGAAAATGGAAGCTTTGAAATGGATAAGGAATAAAATAGTAACGTACGTATAATTATTAGTCTTGAAATGGAGAAATCCGGATTTGATACGTTCAATAGCATCTAACTCTTTTGAACCATGTTTCTCTAACTCATCCGTTAACTTATTGATCTTTGCGGCCGCCACATTACCCAGATCCGATTTCTTACTGCATAGATTTTCAAAAAGACAAAACTGTATTATTATTTACTACAAAATATTCACATGGTACGAGGTTATGGTTTAAGTGGCTAAATGATGATCCAATTTGTCGGTCATATTGAGAGAGTAAAAGAGACAGAGTAAGAGAGTATGTGTATGTGTATGTACCTGAGAAGCTCCCCGAGTCTTTTAATGGCATCTTCATACGACATTTCTTGAAATTCCAATGTAACACGAAAAAGACAAGAATTTTAGATAAGATTATTTATGAGAAACTTAGAATTTGATACAAATAAAAAAAAAAGATGATAAAGTTTGATCTTTAGATGGACCTTGAAGACAGATGATAAGAGAGTGATAAACTTGAAGATATGAATACAATGCTTTACTTGATACAAGAAGCTCTCTAGCTAATCCTCTATTTATAGCTGAAGATATGTGACATTTCTCATTACTAGGAACTGGTCTTATGCTTTGTCTTTTTTTGGGAAAATAATTTCCTAATAAATTGGAAGATACTATTTAATTATTTTCAACTGAAAATAGGGTTCAAACCCAATTAAAAACTCTAAAATTAGAATATCTTTGGGAAATAAAGGATTCATTATTTATCAAAAAAAAAAAAAAAATAAAGGATTCATTATCTTTACTGTGTGTCTCCATATTTTGTAAAAAAAAAAAAAAAAAATAAAGGATTCATTATCTTTACTGTGTGTCTCCATATTTTGTATTGGTCTTGATTTTGAGTCAGGTACATTTGTTTTTTCGTCAGTTAGTACCAGATGATTACGTTTTTAACACGAAAAAGTTATAGATTATAGTATAATGATATCATAAAACTCAAGAAAATGTAATAATCATTTTCAGATCATTTTGTTAATACTCATATTTTTTTTAGTAAATTGATATATTTTTTTTGTCGGGAAGTAAATTGATATTTATTATCATTTTTTAGTTTGTAAGTATAATTTTATTATGTTAATTATTAAATATACTAATATAGATATGTTCAATAAAATAAAATGATAAATTTTCACCTTATCTTTTGCTAGTATCTGCCGAGATTAACTAAAATTCTTATCCTATGACATAGTGCATCAAACATAGAATTTGCCAACTTCAGTTTACAAAATATTTTCCAGCAAAAACAGCTGAAATCGTAATAGGTAATATTATCTTATAAACAATTCATATATTTAATAACAATCATTCAGTCTCATCAAAATCATATATTCATATTCAATATCTTTGTATTCTTCTTCAAATTTGTTAATATTTTTTTCAAAACACTTAAATTTTCTAAAATAAAAATTATTCTCACCGTTTTGTATATAAACATATAAACATATATTCTTAGGACTTCTAATAAACAAAACAAAACCCCGTTCATATGTTTTATCGCAATTTGTTCAAGATCATGTAAACAATTTTCCTTTATATATATTTATAATCATTATAAATACAAAAGAAAAAGACGTCGAATATATTAGGTAAGCAGCCTTTGATAAATTAAAAAAAGAAAATAAGTTGGGAAAAATAATTTAAAGTTGTTAATATAACAACAAGATTAGTTATAAGAAAAAGTCATTGGTTAGTATTATTGCTAAGTATTTTAAAAGTCATTAGTTACTATTAAGATATCTTATAATTTTTTCATTGGCTTGGTACTACATAATCTTAATTCCTACGTTACCTTTAAAAAAAAAAAAACCAAAAATTTGGAATTTATATCTTGTTTTTCTTATATTTCTTTGTTAAATGTTGATTTATTTGTCGGGTATTGTATTGTTTTTTTCTACCATTAATTGAAATTTGTGATGCATGTTTCCGTTGACCATCGTTCATTGTCATGTACATCATCGCTAATCGAGGCCCCATTCAGAAGCTGTTGAATGTTCTTTTTATTTCCGTCAAATAGTTGCAAATAGTTGAATGTTCGATGGCAATAATAGTCATTTTTTTTTTAAACGCATTTTAAGTGTTTCCACTATAGTGACTCGAATCCATGACTTTTTGGTCGGTAGTCATTTTTTTTTTAAACGCATTTTAAGTGTTTCCACTATAGTGACTCGAATCCATGACTTTTTGGTCGGATGATGCGGCGTGGTATCAACTGACCCGCACCGTCTCGTCGGCAATAATAGTCATAACTACCTTATAAAAAAAAAACTAAATATAAAATAATATAAATAGCAGCCTAATGAATTAAATATTACTAAGTTAGTGTTTATCTATAAATATTTGTGCAGATTTTTCAATGATTATTTACAATTATTTGGTAAGGCTTATGTATAATTATTATTCATTTAAAGTTATTAAAATTAAGAAAAATTAATATTTTTAATCTATTTTTTAATTATAATAATATGTTTGTAAATATGGTTTGTGAGGCATGACACCTAAACCTTTTTGATTCTCAAATGTTGTGTTTATATATACTCATTTGCTACTTGCTAATAATTGTTTTCTTGTTTTTTTTTTGGTTAATTTCTAGAAATTTATATTTAATAGAACTCAACTTTAACATCAAAAAGTCGTCAAGATCTAAACTCTTAAATTATTCGATTCATAAAATTTATCTTATACCCGAAATAGTTGAAATTCACTACATCCAACTCAAATCCGTTACAAACATCTAAAAATTAAAATTACTAATAGGTATTGTATAGAAATTAAAATTACTAATTTTACCATATAAATTAGTTATGAGGTAATATATTTTGGTTTTATATTGATATTAATAAATATTACTTTTAAATAATTTATGTTTTAAAAATCTAAGTAACTGAAAATTTCTAGTTATCAAACTTATATTTTATATAAAAAAACTAGTATATATATCCTATAAATATATACAATTTTTAATTTATTTTAGAATTTGTATTGTTCATGGTTCATATATAATAATAATGAATTTTCAAGTTTTCAATATTTTTAAGATTCTATAACATTTTAAAACCAAAAAAAAATCTTAACAATACTTAAAATTTCTTAAATACCTTTAAAAACATTAGATTTTTTTTAATAACATTATAATTCATAAATAAAAAGGATCATTCTAACGATAACTCAGTTCCATCAAAAATTTAATAATATAGTTTAGATAAGTAAATTGCTTTGGGTGAAAGGCAGCATGCGGACTGGATCAAACTAAAACGATCAAATATATATAAAGGTCGCAAATAGACAAATAAGTAGACTTGTTTTTTTTTTTGGTAGAAGAGTAAATATCATTAAAATGAAATAGGTTTGTTTACAGGAAACTAATATAGCTACTATCCTTGCCCAAAAAAAGGAAAAAAACAAGGTTAGCAATAAGCTAGAGTTTAAGCTCTATAATATCAAATCCACAACTGCATCAGATTGTTAAATTTCCTACGTTTGCGGTTAGTGGTGATGATGTTTCGGATCTCCTTATCTACCTCTCGGAATACCGTTGAAGCGGGTATGACTTGGAGGTTGTGTAGGAGGTTGTTCCTCTGTTTCCACACCGCATAAATGACGGAGTGCGTAATGATCTTCCGTAGCTTGGACGGAGCATTTGGTGAACCTTGTTTCATCCAACTAAGGAGCTCTTGCCATGACAAGAAGGTTGTCGACGCTGAACCCACTCTTTGCAATGCCAAATTCCACAAAAAACCAGAGAAACTACACAGCAGAAAGATATGATCACGGGATTCCAAATTTGAAGAACAGAGCAGACAAGACGGATTAGCATTTAACCCCCAAGAGATAAGTCTGTCCGCAGTTGGCAATCTATTTAGCTGAGTAATCCAGAAAAGGAAAGCTTGCTTAGGAACTGCTCCTTTAAACCAAATACATTTGTACCAATTGACAGTGTTAGCTCTTGGTCTCATGAAGTCCCAAGTCTGACCCGAGTGGTAGGAGGAGAACAAAGCACCATTGACTTTCCACATGTAACGGTCCTCTATAAGTAGACTTGTTTTGATATTCATATGTGCCCATTTGGAATTTCCATAAGTAGACTTGTTTTGATATTCATATGTGCCCATTTGGAATTTCCTAAACTTAGATGTTAAATTGTATCCAAAGTCTTTAGAGATGATGTTTCAAACCAAATCATAAGATAATTTAACAGAATTTCTAAAATAAAATGGTACATGAATAAATGTTGACTGAATAACAAGTGATTGATAAATAATTTTGAATGATTTTAAATAAGTTTTTAAAACAGAATTTCTAAAATAAAATGGTACATGAATAAATGTTGACTGAATAACAAGTGATTGATAAATAATTTTGAATGATTTTAAATAAGTTTTTAATGTTTTATCTGCAATAACATAAAGTTTTGAGAAGACATAAAAAGATTCATAGTAGAATATGTGATTTTATTATACAGAAACGTAAACAAATACAAACTATTACATCTCAATATACCTTTAAAAAGTTTTTAGCATGTATATTTATCATAATCGGTCTATGGTGAGATTCTTTCTTTAGGGCTCGAAGTGCAAAAAATAAAAGGGTGAGAAAACCAATAAAGCAGTAGATCCGATTAAAGTTTTAACCAAAACTATATAAAAAGGTAGTTTTATCTATCTTACACAATCAGAACAACGATCACAAATTCAATCCCAAAAAAAAAAAAAAAAAACAGAAGAAAAACAAAAGCAAAAAAAAGAATTCAGATAATGTTTGCCCCTGCATCCAGATTTTCTCAGCAAATCAACTCGACCACAAACTTTCCCTCTATGCCTGTACAACCAGTAACAAAGAACACAGAAGAAAGAATCACAATTTGATCGAAGATACTGTACCAAAATTATTTTTCTGTTTCCGACATTTTTACCTTTCCGGCAATGTTGTTGGACAACCAGTCAAGACCTTCGTAAAGCCCCTCGCCTGAAGTTGCACATGTGCTCTGGATGTACCTGAGGAGAGTTCGTAGACACATATCGATCAGTGAGCTTACCAATATTAGGAGAAAACATCAACAAGAGGGAAGATTATATGTTTTATTATTTACCAGTGACGCTGACGGAGAGAGTGAAGACCAAGCTTATCAGTGATTTCAGCCGCATTCATAGCATTTGGAAGATCCTGTTTGTTAGCAAACA
>CM071720.1:14980705-14991059 GCA_036630335.1 Physaria fendleri | reverse complement strand
ATAACCAAACCAAACCTTTTATTTCGGTTTGGTTTGGTTCGGTTTTTTCGGTTACGGTTTTTTTGCCGACCCCTAATAAAACTTATGAATACTGTAAAATGAAGGTTATTTAAAAAAATATATAGTTTAAGATCCTAATAAATACCGTATTGTTAATGTTCATGTTGAAACTATTAACGCCTTTGTCGACATCATTAAAATCAGGTTTAATAAAAAAGAAAAAAAAAAGACAATTACAATATGAAGACCACTATATCAAACTAGCGTTCTCTGTAAGTGTAAAGAGTTCCTTCAGTTTGGTATTATAATTTGGGACGTAAAACAAAATGCTTTGTTTGTCTTCTTGAAGCGCTGGCTCTGGTTCAGACCGAATATATAAAAAACTCTAAAAATTAGAATGTCTTTTGGGGAACGAACAGAACCACCGCTTCGATCGACTCCACATCACCCCTTCATCGCACCATGCGTCTCGTTCTGCAAAAGACATTTTCGAATAGAGAGGCAAAAGACATTTTCGAATAGAGAGAGACACGTGTTCCAGAAAAATTTACACCAAGCAACTCTCTCAAAGAATCGATCAAGCTCCAGAACTTGCTTCCCCAGGCAACTTGGCGTTTTCTCAAGCTCCTCCAACGGCCGCCGCAATCGTTGACACGGAGATGATACAAGATTAATCAAAAGAAAGGCAATAATAATACAACATATTGGCCGAAACTTAAATTAAAAGCCCACGACTCTGCTACTCAAAACAATAGGGCTAAGTGTGGAGATTCGGTTTGTTCGGTTTCTTAGGTTTGTTCAGAAATTAAAATATCTTCCGAATTTCGTTTCGGTTTGTTCGATTCGGTTTCGTGTTTTAACAAAAAAAAATTTGTTTATTAAGGAAAAAACCCTAACAAACCGAAAATAACCGAAAAATAGAAAAAAGAAAACCGAAAACCGAAAACCCAATTGATTTTGGATTTATTTCTGTTCGATTTTCTTCCATAAATTCGGTTTGTTCGCAATTGACAATTTTTCGGTTTGTTCGGTTCGGTTCGAAACCAAACTCCCAGGCCTAAATAGGGCCCAAACAGAAACATTCTGAGTCGGAGGCCTGGTCAAGAGTGGGACCTCTTCAGAAAGAATCTGAGTAGGTTGGGCTTATTATTCTTAAAGCCCAATTACAGTTTGGAGTTTAGTTTGACTCTGTAACTGTAAAGTGTAAACTCAATGAGGGTTGAAGTAAAAGACTGCTCTCTGGAGCTTATTCCTTTCTTATAAAACTGAAACATTGAAGATGAGATTGCAGAAGCCACATTAAGAAAACACACTTAGAAGTAAACATTAAATATGAGTCTTTTAAGACAAGGCAAAGGCAGGGACAAGGCAAAGGCAGGAGTGGTCTTGAAATCAAGTTCCCAGAGATCAAACGTTCCTTTCACAAAATCATAATGAGCTCCTCTTATGGAAAGTTTGTTCTTCACCACTCTTTCTCTCACAAATGGGTATGACAATAGATTCCCCAAGGACACATTCACAGCTTCCTGCTCACACAAGAGAGTGTAAGGGTTTGAAAACATAGAAAAGATTTGTATATTTTCTTGTGACTTACCCTCTCACAGTTGGTGCATTGATCTTCAAAGCTTAAATCTTTACATTCTTGCTTGATCCTGTTCTTGGCTGGTGCACAGATCTGAATCCAGTTTTCTATAAACTCACTGCCATTTACAAGATTTTCAAATCAAGTTAGTGAAATAATCGTCAAGAAACTCATGGTTGATTACATTAGTCTTTGAGATTATAGTACGTCTTAGTGGGAGCTGTATCATCTTCAATGTTCATGAGTCCCAATATTCCACCACAACAGCTGTGACCAATCACCAGAATGTGCTCCACCTGATTATGACAACATCACATTAGGCTCATGATTTTTGTTACTGTGTTGGAAGTATTACTTTTTGAGACCTTCCCTTAGGCATCACATTAGGCTCATGATTTTTGTTACTGTGTTGGAAGTATTACTTTTTGAGACCTTCCCTTAGGCTTAAAACTAGGTTTGAATCTCTAATGATACATCTTAGATTGAAATTGTTACTTACATTGAGGACTGTTACTGGATATTCAAGAGCTGCACCAACATTACAGTGTTTCGTCTGCAACAAGTTTACAAAGACAAAAGCTTATATTAGCTAGTTGTTTAATCACTAACTACAACTTGGGATGTTTATGTTATTTACTACAAAACTGATATCCTAAGTGTTGGTTTAGTTAAGAAGAACCTTGTCAAAAGGTGGCACCATGTTTGCAATGTTTCTGACGATAAAAGCTTCTCCAAGTTGAAAATTCAAGACATGAGAAGGACAAACTCTAGAATCCGCACAAGCAAACACCAGAAACTGCAAAATAATAATGATTCACAGTAGAATACTTTTCAAGCCTTAATCATTGTTTCTAATATATTAGGGTTTCTCTGGCTTGCTCATAAAGTTACCATACAGACTTGTACCCCTTTTTGGATAACTAGAGAAAAGTTCTAACTAGAAAAGTAAAAGCTCTAAGAGGAGTTATTGTCAGAATCAAAATTAGGCATGGATCTTTTTTTTTTTTTTTTTGTATTTTTTTTTTTTTTTTTGTAAACCGCAAAAATCGAAAAATAACCGAATTGCACATAACCAAATCAATTTTAAAAGCGAACAGTAGAATTATTCTGAATCTAAATAAATCGAAAGCTAGATAAACCAAACCGAATAAACAGAAAACCGAATAAATTCCAAATCGAATAAACCGAACCTTAGGGCTTTGGCTCTTGGCAAGTTCTTTGTACAAAGTAGGATTCTTCCTGTAGATTAATGAAACCAAATAACATAATGAGCAACTATCAACAATTCAAAGCTCAAATTATTTTATTTAACCTAAGACACATTTAAAATGATCCATAACTAATTTAAAAAACAGTTTCTCTGTCTAATGCCCCCACTTGATTAGCAAACCAGATTAAATAAGTTAAACAGATTAAGTAATTTTATTTAATTCTATAAGGACAATTATTTATATGAGTAGGTGAAACATGTAGTTAAAATGCTAGCTTTGAAATGGATAAGGAATAAAATAGTAACGTACTCATAATTATTTTTCTTGAAATGGAGAAAACCGGATTTGATACGTTCAATAGCATCTAAGTCTTTAGAATCATGTTTCTCTAACTCATCCGTTAACTTATTGATCTTTGCGGCCGCCACGTTACCCAGATCCGATTTCTTACTGGACAGATTTTAAAAAAGACAAAACTGTATTATTATTTACTACAAAAATATTCACATGGTACGAGGTTATGGTATAAGTGGCTAAATGATTATCCAATTTGTCGGATCATATTGAGAGAGTAAAAGAGACACAGAGAGATAGTGTGTGTGTATGTACCTGAGAAGCTCACCGAGTCTTTTAATGGCATCTTCATACGACATTTCTTGAAGTTTCCAATATAACACGAAAAATACAAGAATTTTAGATAAGATTATGTATGAAAAATAAGAACAGGATCATGAGAAACTTAGAATTTGATACAAAAGAAAAAGGATGATAAAGTTTGATCTTTAGATGGACCTTGAAAACAGATGATTAAGAGAGTGATACACTTGAAGATATGAATACAATGCTTTACTTGATACGAGAAGATGATCTCTAGCTAATTCTCTATTTATAGCTGAAGATATGTGACATTTCTTATTACTAGGAACTGGTCTTATGCTTTGTCTTTTTTTTGGGAAAATAATTTCCTAATAAATTGGAAGATTTTAATTAATTATTTTCAACTGAAAATAAGGGTTCAAACCTAACATATAAAATTCTAAAATTAGAACATCTTTGGGGAATAAAGGATTCATTATCTTTACTGTGTATTTCCATATTTTGTATCGGTCTTGATTTTGAGTCAGGTACATTTGTTTTTTCGTCAATTAGTACTAGATGATTACGTTTTTAACAGGAAAAAAATTATAGATCATAATGATATAAAACATAGAATTTGTCAACTTCAGTTTATAAAATCTTTTTTTAGCCAAAACAGCTGAAATCGATAGTGAATATTATCTTGCAAACAGTTCATATATTTAATAACAATAATTCAATCTCATCAAAATCATATTCAATATCTTTGTATTCTTCTTCGAATTTGTTTGTAAAATTTTTAAAAAGACTTTAATTTTGAAAAATAAAAACTATTCTCACCTTTTTGTATATACACATATAAACATATATTTTTTAGGACATCTAATAAACCAAAAACCCCGTTCATATGTTTTATCGCAATTTGTTCAGACTAGTTTTAGATCATGTAAACAAGTTTTCCTTTATATATAGAGATTCTACATGGAATAGCGAAAATAAAAAACCTGGGTACGATCCACTAATGCACCGGATTCCATCAGAATTTCGTAGTTAAGCGTGCTTGGGCGAGAATTCTTCGTGTTGTACCTCTTTTTAAAACTTTGGCCAAAAAAAAGCAAAAAAAAAATCCAAAAATTTTTAAAAAAGGCAAAAGTAGTAGCACAAGAAACAACAACCTAAATATTTTTTATATCTTTGTCCAAAAAAATTATAGAGGAATTTTGATTTTTTTTTTTTTATGCTACTACTTTTTGGGTGGTGGTATTTTTTTATGATATTGGATCTAATTTATTTATTATTTTTTGTCAGGGATATATAATCATTATAAATACAAAAGAAAAAGACATCGAATATATTAGGTAAGCAGTCTTTGATAAACTCAAAATTAGAAAACAAGTTGGGAAAAATAATTTAAGCAAACTGGAAGAGTTGTTAATGAAAAAACAAGATTAGTTATAAGGAAAATTCATTAGTTAGTATTATAAAAGTCATTAGTTAATATTAAAATCTCTTATAATTTTTGTCATTAGTTTGGTACTACATAATCTTAATTCCCACCCCATCTTAAAAACCCAAAATTTTGGAATTTATTTCTTGTTTTTATTATATTTTCTTTGTTAAATTTTGATTTATTTGTCGGGTATTGTATTGTTTTTTTCTACCATTAATTGAATTTTAAGGAAGATGCATGTTTCCGTTGACCATCATTCATTGTCATGTACATCATCGCTAATCGAGGCCCCATTCAGAATCAGTTGAATGTTCTTTTTTTGTTCGTCAAATAGTTGCAAATAGTTGAATGTTCCATAGCAATAATAGTCATAATTACATTGAAAATAAAATTAAATTAAATGATATAAACAGCAGCCTAATGAATTAAATCTCATTAGAGTGTTGTGTGTATATGTACTCATTTGCTACTTGTGAATAATTTAGGATATCATAATTTAATTTACTTAAATATTAAAGATTATACCATATCATTCTTCATTATAAACAAGAATCAATATTTGTTTTAATATTTGAGATTTTATATTTAAAATTTAAAGCAAAATACCGATGATATTTTTAACTATCTAATTAACCAAATTACATACTAAGGACTCTTAAAAATATTCAAAATATAATCATATATGTAATATATTTAATGATTGGATGATCAGTTCCTTTCAACGCTTTGCGAAGTCCTATCTTGTATTTCGAGTGTTTTATTTTTAACTGGTTTAAGTTTAAATTTGTGAATCAGTTATCACTTATACCGAATGATTAAGTTATGAAATGAAGTAATTAGTTTTTATGTCAAAAAGTATGATGATTAAGTTATGAAATGAAGTAATTAGTTTTTATGTCAAAAAGATGATAATGATGAATTTTCAAGTTTAAATTTTTTTAAGATTTATAATATTTTAAAACCAAAAAAAAAACTTAGCAATACTTAAAATTTCTTAACTACCTTTAAAAAAAAAATCTTTTTAACAAAAAAAAAACTTAGCAATACTTAAAATTTCTTAACTACCTTTAAAAAAAAAATCTTTTTAATAACATTATAATTTTAAATAAAAGGCTCATTCTAAGAATAACTCAGTCCCATCAAAAATTTAATAGTAATATAGTTTAGATAAGTAAATTGCTTTGGGTGAAAGGCAGCATGCGGACTGGATCAAACTAAAGCGATCAAATATATAAACGTCGCAAATAGACAAATAAGTAGACGACTCTCCCCGCTTGATGCCGAAGCGTCTACTTTGGTTTGGGCTGCTAGCTGTTTGGAGAATATGAGGTTACACAACATAATATTCGAAAGTGACTCATCTTCTTTATTCGAGGCAATTCGAGATCCAGAATCTAGACCTTGTATTCTCAATTACACATCGGATATTAGGGGAAGGATAACACAGAACAATTGGCAGATTCAATTCACTAAGGTGAGTCGAAGAGGTAATCAGGCAGCAGATGTTTTGGCCAAGTACGTTAAAGATTTTCCACTTTATCATGGTTCTATAGATAACTGAATCCCACTATGGTTATCAACATTTTTTGATGTAAACACTTGATTCTTTATTCAGATTAATATATTTGGTTTTGGGAAAAAAAAAAAAAAATAGACTTGTTTTGATATTCATATGTGCCCATCTGGAATTTTCTAAACTTAGATATTTAATCGTATCCAATGTCTTTAGAGATAATCATTTAAACCAAATCATAAGATAATTAACAGAATTTCTAAAATAACATGAGACATGAATAAATTGTTGACTGGATAACAAGTGATTGATAAGTTACTTTGAATGATTTTAAATAAGTTTTTAATGTTTTATGAGCAATAACATAAGATTTGAGAAGACATAAAAAGATTCGTAGTAGAATATGTGATTTTATTATATAGAAACGTAAACAGATACAAACTATTACATCTCAATATATACCTTTAAAAAGTTTTTAGCTATGTATATTTATCATAAGAATTTTTTGACATTCTTTCTTTAGGGCTCGAAGTGCAAAAAATAAAAGGGTGAGAAAACCAATAAAGCAGTAGAATTCTTTCTTTAGGGCTCGAAGTGCAAAAAATAAAAGGGTGAGAAAACCAATAAAGCAGTAGATCCGATTAAAGTATAACCAAAAGGTCCAAAACTATATAAAAAGGGTAGTTTTATCTATCTTACACAATCAGAACAGCAATCTCAAAATCAATCCACATATCCAAAGAAACAGAACAAAAACAAAAGCAAAAAAAAAGAATTCAGATAATGTTTGCCCCTGCATCCAGATTTTCTCAGCAAATCAACTTCGACCACAAACTTTCCTTCTATGCCTGTACAACCAGTAACAACGAACACAGAAGAAAGAATCACAATTTGATCGAAGTCGAAGATACTGTACCAAAATTATTTTTCTGTAAAGAAACAGAACAAAAACAAAAGCAAAAAAAAAGAATTCAGATAATGTTTGCCCCTGCATCCAGATTTTCTCAGCAAATCAACTTCGACCACAAACTTTCCTTCTATGCCTGTACAACCAGTAACAACGAACACAGAAGAAAGAATCACAATTTGATCGAAGTCGAAGATACTGTACCAAAATTATTTTTCTGTTTCGGACATTTTTACCTTTCCGGCAATGTTGTTGGACAACCAGTCAAGACCTTCATAAAGCCCCTCGCCTGAAGTGGCACATGTGCTCTGGATGTACCTGAGGAGAGTTCATAGACACATATCGATCAGTGAGCTTACCAATATTAGGAGAAAACATCAACAAGAGGGAAGCATGGTAGATTATATGTTTTATTTACCAGTGACGCTGACGGAGAGAGTGGAGACCAAGCTTATCAGTGATTTCAGCCGCATTCATAGCATTCCGCATTCATAGCATTTGGAAGATCCTGTTTGTTAGCAAACACAAGCAGAACAGCATCACGCAGCTCGTCCTGTAAAAACCCGACAAGTGTTTGGTAAGTTTACTAGTAAGGTCTTATGGAGATGAATGAATTCAGTACAACAGGCAGATAATACTGGAAACAAACCTCATTCAGCATTCTGTGCAATTCATCTCTAGCCTCAACAACACGGTCTCTGTCATTGCTGTCCACCACAAAAATAAGACCTTGAGTGTTCTGGAAGTAGTGCCTCCACAAGGGACGGATCTGACGACAAGAAGTGCAGATTTTATATCATGTCAGTCTATGTGGTACTAATATGTTCATCAACAATACTACCAAGAAACAGTAACGTATTATGCACTAAAGTTGAATAATAATCATACCTTGTCTTGACCCCCTACATCCCACACTGTGAAACTGATGTTCTTGTGTGAAACTGATGTTCTTGTACTCCACAGTTTCCACATTGAACCCTATCCGCAATTGGTAGTTTAATTATCAATGCCGGTGGAAGCCAAAATTGTGTATATGATTATGAACATATTTGACTAAAAGTAACAAACACCTATTGCTAGGATGGTAAATATCAGAACTAAGCTTTCAGAAAATGAATAATGAAATGATGATAAACTTACCAATAGTGGGAATGGTGGTTACAATCTCTCCAAGCTTCAGCTTGTACAAAATGGTGGTCTTACCAGCAGCATCAAGACCAACCATCAGAATTCTCATTTCCCAGAATTCTCATTTCCTTCTTGGCAAAAAGCCGGCTAAAGAGCTTGGCGAAAGACAAACCCATTCTGATTCACTGTATCACACAGAATGCATTAGCAATCACGAAAATACATATAGATTACAAGAGAATTTCCATAAAACTCCATGAATAAACATAACTACAACAAGATAACGCAGATCCAACAGATTCCAAAACCGAGCCTACGCGAGTTACATGCGTGATGGGCCGTTGATGGCATCCAACCAATCACAAATCGCCACGTCATTTTCAACTTCTTAAAAATTCGTTGACGTTGACTTATAATTATTTTGAAAAAATGAGCAAATCATAAGGCACAAACATCTTATATTTTTGTATATTTTGGAGTACTATTTTGCAAAGAAATCAAATAAAGGATAAAATAAAATTCTTGTTTACTATGTTATATGCTTCATAAAACTATTTTACATATCATTTCCCTCACTACAATACTTTAGAACATCAAATCTACATCAAAGCTCATCGTGGCCAATCTCTGACTTGTAACTTTGGTCCAAGCCCTTATCGTCGTGTGAGTATAGACAATCCGCAGACGGATGAACCACTCCGTAACCAAAACCTTCAGCTGAGTGACAGTACGCTTCAACTTCACCATCTCTACCTTCAAGATTCACATTGTTAAGGACAATGTGGCTACAAGGAACTGTATCACTGCACGCAAATTTGATAGCTTGCTCACTTTTGGTTGTTCCTGTTATGTTCCGGTACATTATCTCGCTGATTTTAACCGCTGAGGTCTGCATTTTATACCAAAAAAGAAATCAGTTTTCATCAGAATCATGACTTTTATGAGATTGTATTGTTGTTTTAGAGTAACCTGATTTTGACATGTAGTTGGAGAATCGCAGTAGAACTCTCTTAATAAGGCAGTGTCTAACACAACTTTTGTTACAATGCCTGTTGTGTTATCCTTCCCAAGACTTCCAATGCTGTAAGAAATTTTCAGATCCTTACAAAAATTGATTTCAAAACAGATGTTATCTGATGATGTACCTGATTCCATGTCCAGGTCCACAATAGATGTTCTTCATCTTTATATTCGAGCTCGCATTCACAATGGAGACACAATCATCTCCTGTTTAATCCAGGCTTAAGAGGTTATTACATCTTTATTTGGTACAAGCATTGGTTAAATTTATTATTACCAGTTCCGATTTTACAATCTTGAAGGATAACATTGGTAGATCCAGTGATATGGATTCCATCAGTGTTGGGACTATCTCCTGGTGAAGAGACCATAACCTTGGAGACTCGAACTGACTTTGACCTCGCAATAATGAAATTCATCTGTTGGCTGTTCTGTATTGTCAAGCCACTTACTTCCACACTTGAACTAGATTCTATAGTTAGTGCCTGCAGTGGAAAACAAAAACAAATTGTTGAACCAAACTAAACAAGCAGCCATTTGTAAGGATGTAAAGGATGAGGGCAATGGCTTCTTACCGTTGGTGCGCCTTTGCAAGGCTGTAAAAGAGCAAGAAAATGTGTAAGACTCTATTTGAAAATTCAAGAAAGCAAAAATTGTGTATAGAAGATTTTACATTAGACTTGTTTTTCTTGCAAGAAGCAGCCCACCATTTGCTGCCAGAACCATCTATAACTCCTTTTCCTTGAAACACAACCCCTTTGAGTTTCGCAAACTCGAGCCAAATTCTTTGGAACTTTGAGTCCCAATTGCTAGGCTCATCTGGTGCCACTATTGTTCCATCAATCTGCAAACAAAGACAAGTGTAAATGTATAATGATGGTCTAGTTATTGTTTTCCTGTTGAAGATAACAAAAATGCAGGACTTATAATGGCTAACTTGACCTGAATAACCAACTTTGATTCACAT
>CM071720.1:14958195-14969247 GCA_036630335.1 Physaria fendleri | reverse complement strand
CGGATTCAGCACCACCTCCTAGTCCGCCTGCTGATTCATCTCCTCCGCCGGCTGATTCATCTCCTCCCCCATCTCCGCCGGAAGATACATCTCCTCCGCCAAGTTCCCCACCTCCACCACCTCCGGAAGATTCACCACCGCCATTACCCACCGTGTTCCCTCCACCACCACCAGAAGACTCACCGCCTCCAGAGTCCAACAACTCCCCTCCACCTCCGGAAGTGATTGAATCACCACCGCCTCCTCCGCCTAACGAAGAAGATAGCCCCAGCCCTCCTGCTCCTCCGCCTCCTGAATCAGTACCTCCTCCAGCGTCGTCACCACAATCAGGACACAAAAAACCAAAAAAACATCACCCACCAGGACCAACCAAATCTCCTTCAGCACCTACTAATTCTCCTCCGGCTCCTCCCCGTAACGCTTCTCACGCATTACCACCTGCCGCTGCTGGTGGACCTCTCAAATCGCCATCTCGAGGAGTCCCCAGCAGCGGAATCTCTGTCCCTCCTCCACCTTCAAATGGTGGTGGTGGTGGCTATCAAGGGAAAACCATGGCTGGTTTTGCGGTAGCTGGTTTCGCAGTCATTGCGTTGATGGCCGTTGTGTTCTTAGTTAGAAGAAAGAAAAAGAGAAACGTTGATGCTTATAGTGATCCACAGTACTTGCCTCCTTCAAACTTCTCCATCAAATCAGGTAACAAAATCTTGATCCAACTCTCTTTCGCAGTCATTGCGTTGATGGCCGTTGTGTTCTTAGTTAGAAGAAAGAAAAAGAGAAACGTTGATGCTTATAGTGATCCACAGTACTTGCCTCCTTCAAACTTCTCCATCAAATCAGGTAACAAAATCTTGATCCAACTCTCCCATTTTCTTCAAGATTCAAATGATTAAGATTTGTTCTGTTCTTTACCTAGATGGATTCTTATACGGTCAAAATCCTACAAAGGGATACTCTGGTCCTCCTCCTAGTGGTTACATTACACTAGATGGATTCTTATACGGTCAAAATCCTACAAAGGGATACTCTGGTCCTCCTCCTAGTGGTTACAATACACAACAACAACAATCAAATTCAAGAAACAGTTTCGGAAGCCAAAGAGGAGGTGGAGGAGGTTATACAAGGTCAGGGAGCGGACCTGATTCAGCTGTAATGGGAAGTGGTCAAACACATTTCACATATGACGAGTTAATGGACATAACTGAAGGATTCTCTAAGCAAAACATACTTGGAGAAGGAGGGTTTGGTTGTGTCTACAAAGGTAAACTAAATGATGGGAAACTTGTTGCTGTTAAGCAGCTTAAAGTTGGTAGTGGACAAGGTGATCGTGAGTTTAAGGCAGAGGTTGAGATCATTAGCCGTGTTCATCATCGCCATTTGGTTTCTGGCAGAGGTTGAGATCATTAGCCGTGTTCATCATCGCCATTTGGTTTCTTTGGTTGGTTACTGCATTGCAGATTCTGAGAGATTGCTTATCTATGAGTATGTTCCTAACCAGACCTTGGAGCATCATTTACATGGTGAGGTTCTTTTTTACCAACAAGATTTGTCCTGTGTCTTACATAAGTGTTACATAGGTTATGTTGTTGACAGGGAAGGGAAGGCCTGTTCTTGAATGGGCTAAGAGAGTCAGAATCGCTATAGGTTCTGCTAAAGGTTTGGCGTATTTGCACGAAGACTGTAAGTACTTTAATGTTTGTTCACTTCAAAATTTAAATAGCTGGTGAAGTATTGCAACTATGTTTATGTATGTTTTGTGTTGCAGGTCACCCAAAAATCATTCACAGGGACATAAAGTCTGCAAACATACTGCTGGACGATGAGTTTGAAGCTCAGGCAATAGAACACTTCCTCTGTTCATAGCTTTGATTCTAAAGTTTAGTTGATGAGACATTTATTTGTTCTTACCTTCCTGTTTCTTGGTGTTTTAGGTTGCTGATTTTGGGCTTGCTAAACTCAATGATTCAACACAAACACATGTATCAACTCGTGTTATGGGAACCTTTGGGTAAGTTTGATCACAAGCTCTTCTGCTGTCAAAAACCTATCATAGTATCAGGTTGCTTAAACTTGTAGATCTGATGAACTAGTTTTCTTGTATAGAGAGGTTAGAAGGTATACTAAATATGGATATCACACAAAGTAGATAAGGGTCTATGTTATTGGGTATTGTTTTCAGGTATCTAGCACCAGAATATGCACAAAGCGGAAAGCTGACTGATAGATCAGATGTTTTCTCGTTTGGGGTTGTTCTCCTAGAGCTTATAACAGGACGCAAACCAGTTGACCAGTACAAGCCTCTTGGAGAAGAGAGTTTGGTTGAATGGGTAAATACTAATGTGTCTTGACATCTCAATATATGGTTAGACTCGGATCTAGTTACTTAATTGACATAAACTATGAACTCACAGGCTCGCCCACTGCTTCACAAAGCCATTGAGACTGGTGATTTCAGTGAACTAGTTGATAGGAGACTCGAAAAGCATTATGTGGAGAATGAAGTGTTCAGAATGATTGAAACTGCTGCTGCTTGTGTTAGGCATTCTGGTCCAAAACGTCCTCGCATGGTTCAGGTAATCTTCCTAATAACATTATCTCCAGTAACATAAACTATGAACTCACAGGCTCGCCCACTGCTTCACAAAGCCATTGAGACTGGTGATTTCAGTGAACTAGTTGATAGGAGACTCGAAAAGCATTATGTGGAGAATGAAGTGTTCAGAATGATTGAAACTGCTGCTGCTTGTGTTAGGCATTCTGGTCCAAAACGTCCTCGCATGGTTCAGGTAATCTTCCTAATAACATTATCTCCAGTATCAGCACTGTGAACAGTGACTAATCAAGAATCTTATACATGTTTGAAAACTTAAACAAAACTTGTTTTGAAATAAGGTTGTGAGAGCATTGGACAGTGAAGGAGACATGGGAGATATCAGCAATGGAAACAAAGTGGGACAAAGCAGTGCTTTTGAATCTGGTCAGTATAACAATGATACTGCAAAGTTCAGGCAAATGGCGTTTGGTTTTGACGACAGCTCTGAGTACAGTGGAGACTACTCTGCCCAGGGCTTTCAGGCAAATGGCGTTTGGTTTTGACGACAGCTCTGAGTACAGTGGAGACTACTCTGCCCAGGGCTCCAGGAAAGGGTCTAACGGAGCCTCCTCTGAATTCACAAGGAATGAATCTGATAACCGAGCCTTCAATAACCGTCGCTACTGATTCAAACATAGGTCATGTTATAACCTCTTCTCTCCGGTTCTGTACCTTATCATTTACTCCTCATGCTTGAGCTCTCTGTATAGACATAAGTTCTGAAACTTGTTTGCTTTTGTTTTTTTCCTTTGTGTTGAGTATCAGATTTTTTGAGTGTGATAACATAAGTTCTGAGACTGTGATTGTTACTTTTCATCTAAATTTTTTTGTTCTTGATTTCATAAATAATTTGACATCTAAGTTCCATAACCATATGAAACAAAACCAAACAACCCAAAAAAGACATACAAACAAGAATATGATAAAGTAAACAAACATAATGAAGTCTCTTGTCTTATTAAAGACTTTTGACCGGAGCTTAGAGTCTGAATTCACTTTATCTCCTTTTTCTTTTTTTTTGTGTAAGAGATACACTTTAGAGCATTTTCTGATTGCTTTGTATGAAGAGAAAGTGGGATGTTGGGTAAGTAATTTAGAGATAAGAGACAATTCATTATTTCCAAGAAATGTGAATTAAAGATTTGATTAGTGGGGATTTTTGCTTTACCAATCATTAACTCTATACTCTTTAGGTTCCCATTATTCATTAATTTATACACTTACTTGTTTCTCTATTATTTGGTCTCAATATACAAAACCTTTTGTTTATTATAATAAAGTTTGGCTAAATATCAGGAGAACAAAATGATGGTTTTGTAATTCCAAATAAAAATGTGAATATAGATCCACTAATTCTTCAAAATTTACTATCAATCTTATTTTGTGTTTTGTGTATACCTTTATTGTGAGATTTGGTTTTTACTTTAGTGTTGTGGGTTTAATCTTTAAAGTGTGTTCAACCTAGGGATTAGTGTAAAACACATTCTTTCTCTCAAATATTCTTTTTTCTTTTCTTTAAAGTGTGTTCAACCTAGGGATTAGTGTAAAACACATTCTTTCTCTCAAATATTCTTTTTTATTTTCTCTTTTTCATATTTCTTTCAAATTTCTTGTCTCTTTGAATGTCTTTTTCTTTCCTTTTTTCAGAAATTGCTGAAAGTGTTCACATCTTCTTATCAATTATAGTGGCCTTGGCTTATTGGGGGCATCTTTAGATTTTAAAATTTTAATTGTTTATTTTCTTTTCTTCTTTACAAAGAAATAAAAATATTCCTTGCATAAGCAAATTTCTTCAAGTTTTTGAGTGTGAAACAAGAAGTACTTCAAGTCTTTTCATGAACCAAAAAAATGACAAAAAGTTTTGTTAAAACTTGTATAAATTCCTAACATTGTGTTATCAATTACAATAAATTAAATATATTTGTTTTTAAAGAGAAGAAATAAGTATATTAAATTGTCATTAAAAAGGTATTCTGGATCAATTGATATGATACTGTGTTAAAGTTTAGTAGTTACAAGTCAAAAGTTGTGGGTGTACTTTGTTTATATGATTTTCTTATTAACAAAAATCTAAGTTATTAAAGGATTTTCTGATTATAAATTAGCAAAATTCCTTATAACAAGCTTTTCTTAAAAATGAAAATATAATAAATTATTCATTATGGACAAAAAAAAAAAAAAATCAATACTAATATCAATCTCTAAGAATTTTTGTTTGGCTAAACAAAATATGGAAAAAAAAAAAAAAAAATCAATACTAATATCAATCTCTAAGAATTTTTGTTTGGCTAAACAAAAAAGTTTAAAAATCTTAATCCATGATTTCGTGGGGCTTAAAGAGTAGACATATTAATGAATTTATTTCACGCCGTTTGTAATACTCATCACTCATGAGCTTTCAACAATGAACACTCTTCCATTGCTACTATGTTTGCACTCGATACAATTTTTCAGAATCATTATAACTTTTTGAGGAAAATTGAAGTGGAACATTTGGTCCAAGCTAATAGATTCAAAAAGTTTTATGTAAAAAAAATAAAAGTGGAACATTTGGTCCAAGCTAATAGATTCAAAAAGTTTTATGTAAAAAAAATAAAATAGAAAAGTAATTTATCGACGATATAAAAAAGTAATTTTTATTCACCATAGAAGTAAAATGAGCAATCAAGTGATTGACGTTTTCCTAGCGAGTTAAAACGGCACGAAGTTTGTAGTCAACGTTAAAAATGTCCAGCTAAGAAAATACACGTGGCAATTGTGTTTCTGAATGGTCTCTTTCGTCTACACAAAAAGAGAGAAACGTTAAAATTGATAGTCTAATAGTAAGTTCCTTTCTTAATAAGAGCATTAGAATCCGGAGGCTACGATGGGAGGAGCCCTAGCCGACAAAAAGGGAGATTCCAAGAAAACGGCCATCACCGACCTTTCAACCTAATTTCCTCTTCTCTTTCGGGTCGTTTGTATTGGTCTCTTAGATTCTTTGTCTCTTCCCTTTTTTCTTTGTCCTTGTTTTTCCTTTTTTCATCACTCTCTTTTCTCTTTTCAGAATTTTTCTTCTTTTGTCCCTCTTTTGCTCTTTCTTTTTTCTTCTTTTCCACGATTTGGCTTTGTTATCATATTTGGCTTGCAATAAAAAGTTTTGTGGTCCGTCTCTACTTTCTATCTATTTGCTCGGTAGTTTTTGCTTCTTAAACAACCTTGAGCAATGACGAAGTATAGAGATGATGAGATTATTCAGCAGATTCGTGCATCTGAGGAGATAAACATGGATGAAGCTGTTCTCTTATCCGATCCAGAGGACGAACAAACCTTGCTTCAGGAAAATCAGTTGAGCATGGTGGTTAGGCTTTTAAACACTGCTAGTATCTCTCTGACTGACCATGGTGGTTAGGCTTTTAAACACTGCTAGTATCTCTCTGACGGGACTGGTAGAAGACTTCCCAAAGCTACTCAAACTTGAGACGCAGATTCATGGACGGGTCTTTGGAAAGGATAGTGCACAATTTTTCTTCCCAGACGAAGAATTACTTAAAGCTACCTTATCGTCGGGGCCATGGTACCTGAACAATTGGTTGGTTGCTGCGGAGAGATGGACACCGAATCCAGATCAAAATTTTTTGCAAAGGATCCCGCTATGGGTTATGATTCATGGACTTCCTTCCCATAAGGTATCGGAAAGTGTAGTCAGACAAATCGGAGGTACTTTGGGATACATGGAGCCAGGCAAAGGCAACGTTGAGCTGCACGCAAACAAACACAAACGGAGGTACTTTGGGATACATGGAGCCAGGCAAAGGCAACGTTGAGCTGCACGCAAAAAACTCAACCTCCATTGAGCATGTCCGTGCTCGTGTATGGATAAACGTAGAACAGCCCCTCCTTTTTCAGAAGCCTTTCCGGTTCAAGACAGGAAACTCACTTCTTCTTAACCTCTCCTACGAAAAGCTGCGTAGATTTTGTCATTACTGCAAGGGTATTACTCATGATCAATACCGATGCCCCCAGAAACAAGCAGATAATAAACAAAGAAAGGAGGCTTTTGAAGAGGGTAACAAACAAGCTGGAACGTCACGCTCTGTTTCAACAAGAACAGGGGAAAAAACAGAGAAGAACAGAGGTGATTTAAATTCTTTTCGGAAACCAAGAGGTAGGCCAACCAAGAAGCGTATTGAAGCTTCAAAGGATCTCAACGAGTCGGCTTCATCTCTTCCCAAGGGATCTTCCTCTACTGCTATCTGGCGTAGAAAAGAACCCACCTCGAACTCAAGAGAAGAGCATGAAGAAATTAGAACTCTATCCTCGGGTAAGAAAGTCTCTTCACCACATACGACACTCCTAACTCTTCATTCTGGGAAAAAAGTGGTTTCTCCGTCTCTCCAGGCCGGAGATAGAGTTTTATCCACAGGCAAGATAGTCACGAATGTGGAAGAGAACAGCCTTCACGAAGAGCATGCTGTTTTCAGATTCAATGCATCTGAAACTCACTCTGAGGCACCAACGCGGAAAAGAAAACACAGGTCCAGCGCGGCTCAGAATGCTGCGAGGAAACGTATGCGGGAAACGCTTAACAAATACTCCTACAGGGAGGTTAATCCAGAGCCTTCTACTCCGGTTCGCTCTCCTTCTCATCGGTTCGTGGTTAGCCAGAACTCCGGTTCGCTCTCCTTCTCATCGGTTCGTGGTTAGCCAGAAACCACACAACTCGATATGATTACGACAGCTTGGAACTGTCAAGGGTTAGGGAGTACCCAGACAGTTCGACACCTAAGGGACATATCTGGTCAATATGGTCCCCAGGTTTACTTCCTTATGGAGACTAAACAACAAAGAGCTTATATGGATAAAATATGCAAAGAGATTCGCTGTCACGAGTTATTTACAGTAGATCCGATAGGAGCAAGTGGAGGATTGGCATTACTTTGGACTGATGAGGTTGAAGTTGAGATTATATCAAGCTGTGATAGATGGATAGATGCGAGTATTAAGTGGCAGTCTCATACTTTCTTTTTCACTGGAGTTTACGGAGACCCGGTTACTTCTGAAAGGGTACACGTATGGGAACAACTTCAGCTGTTCGGTGAATTTCGGACTGATCCTTGGTTAGTCATGGGAGATTTCAATGAAATCTACAACAATGAAGAAAAGAGAGGAGGCCCTCAACGATCTGAAACTTCTTTTCTCCCTTTCCGTAATATGCTCACTAAATGTGGGCTTTGGGAATTACCTTTTACCGGTAATCCACTCTCGTGGTTCGGGAACAGAGGCGGAGAATATGTTCATTGCAAACTAGACCGTGTAGTTAGCAATGTGGACTGGTTCACACAATTTCCTGAAGCTGCTTTTATCTATTTACCTCGTATAGGCTCTGATCATAGCCCTGTACTTACTAGATTCTACAGGGAGGATCGACATAAACGGGGTCATTTTAGATATGATGCAAGATGGCTTGGTAAAGAAGGTTTTGCTTCAGCAGTAACAAATGGCTGGGAATCAGGGATAACTGAACCCACGGACATTGTTCAAAGAATTCGCAACTGCAGAGCATCAATAGCTACTTGGAAAAGAGGACAAAGCTTAAACTCCCAGCACATCATCAAAGATTTAAAAAATCAGATTGATGCTGTCACTCATTCTGATACCATTAACTGGGAAGTCTATACTGACTTGAAGATGCAACTTTCAATGGCTTATAATGAAGAGGAAGCTTTTTGGAAACACAAAAGCAGAGTCCAATGGTTGCAGCTTGGAGACCGAAATACAAAATATTTTCACGCATCGGTGAAACAGAGACGCAACAAGAATATCATCCGTTGCTTAAAGGACGACTTCTCCGGTTTAATCCACTACGATGCAAAGGGTATGGGGTCCGTGGCCTGCTCTTATTTTTCGAACCTGTTCGCTTCTGAATTGCTTAACACCTCCAATGTTAGGAATTCACCAATGTTTGTTGATGTCGAAGCTAAAGTCACAAATGAGCAGAATGAATTTCTTATAAAGGAAGCAACTATGGCAGAGATAAAGAGCGCTGTTTTTAGTATGAGCGGCACAAAATGTGCTGGACCCGATGGATTTATAGGAAGTTTTTATCAAAATCATTGGGAAATTATTGGCAACCATGTATGTACGTTGGTTAAAGATTTTATGGAATCAGGGAGTTTCGACAATTAAAGATTTTATGGAATCAGGGAGTTTCGACAACAGAATCAACGAGACATCCATATGTCTTATTCCCAAGAAGACACGTCCCTCTTCTCTAAAGGATTTCAGACCTATAAGCCTCTGTAACTTCATCTATAAGATCATCTCAAAGGTTTTGGCTTCGCGTCTTAAACAGATTCTCCCTTCCCTCATATCGGAGACGCAAGCGGCTTTTATTGAAGGTCGTCTGATTTCTGATAACATCCTATTGGCACACGAGTTACTCCATAGCATGAAGGTGAACTCCTCTTTATCTAACTCCAGTGTTGCCATCAAAACGGACATGATGAAGGCCTTCGATAGAGTTGAATGGCAGTTTTTAGAGGATTCTCTTAATGCTCTTGGTTTTCATCAAACTTGGATTATATGGATAATGCATTGTATCACAACAGTTTCTTTTGGGGTGCTTATCAATGGTCAGCGTTTCGGGAACTTTACTCCTTCTCGTGGTATTAGACAAGGAGACCCGTTGTCCCCTTTTCTCTTCATCCTTTGCACAGAGGTTCTGATTCAACGGCTTTTAGACAAGGAGACCCGTTGTCCCCTTTTCTCTTCATCCTTTGCACAGAGGTTCTGATTCAACGGCTTAATCGCAGCAATGTAGACCAACGTCTCATGGGACTTCAGATCGCCAACTCAGGACCTTCACTGTCACATTTACTTTTTGCAGATGATAGCTTATTTTTTAGCTCAACAAATGTAGATCAGCTGCAAGTGTGGAGGAGTATTCTAAAGGACTATGAAGAAGTATCCGGTCAAAAGGTGAACCTTGAGAAGTCGAGTCTAATTTTCGGACCAAAGGTATCCGCGGAAACTAAGGCCATGGTTAAAGAGATCACAGGTATCTCTCTGGAAGGAGGCAAAGGAATATACCTCGGTATGCCGGAAGCCTTTCTTGGTTCAAAAACTGAGACTTTAAAGTTCATTGAAGAAAAGGTCAAGAGTAGGATTGTCTCATGGAAAAACAATTACCTTTCACAAGGCGGAAAAGAAATACTTATCAAAGCGGTTGCTCAAGCGATACCCGCTTATGCTATGGCTTGTTATCGATTTCCCCAAGTTCTCCTAAACAACATCACTTCAGAATTTGCTAGGTTTTGGTGGAAAAACCAAAATACGGGCAAAGGAATTCATTGGCAATCATGGGATAAACTTGCGAGGAAGAAAGCTGAAGGGGGTTTAAATTTTAGTTTAGGACTGTCTTCAAGCTGCATCATCAGTTTCCGAAGCTCATATTGAAGATAAGCACTTAGGTCCATGGATTCTTTGGCTGTTATGGAAAGGAAGAAATGAGTTCCTTTTTCAACAGAAGACAACGTGGGGACAAGCTATTTTAGAGAAGGCTCGCTCAGATGCAAAAGAATGGCTGCAGCATAATCGGACCACACAATCTAACCCGCCAGCTCAAGCACCATCACGGAACAGCACATGGCAACCTCCTCCTGAAAATTTCTTGAAGTGTAACGTTGATGCATCGTGGCAAGACGCTCAAGACAAATGCGGAGTTTCTTGGGTCTTAAGAGACAGTTTTGGACAGGTCAAGCTTCACGGTTTTAAAGTGTTTCCTAGGCTATTGTCTTCTCTGGAAGCAGAAGCCACAGCACTAGTGTGGGCAGTAAATTGCATGTGGAATATGGGGTATAACAAGATCATTTTTGAGTCAGATTCTTCTTCACTTATCAATGGTCTACACAAGCCTCTCCTTTGGCCACGCCTAAGTTCTTTCACGACGGAAATCCAAGGTATTGTTGCTAGACGTCCTTGGCAGGTTGAATTTGTACACATTAGTCGTTCAAAGAACAAGGCTGCAGACACTTTGGCGAAACATGCTCTCTCTTTCGATATCTATTTTGGCTCTATAGACAGTGCTATTTCTACTTGGTTCCAACCATCTTTGGATTTTTAAGTTGTAAACTTTGATTATTGGTTTCATAAATGAAGTATTCAGTTGATCGAAAAAAAAAAAAGAGAGAAACGTGCCACTCTACAATCTGTCGAATCGTAGTTCAAAGCTTGATAATTTCGTCTTCTTCTATCGAATAACGTGTTTTAGGAGTATTATAACATAGTGCTTTTTTTTGTCAAGCATAACATGGTGCTTTGTGTGACACAAAAATAACATAAAGCTTCAATACGATTTGATAGACCCTTGGTAAAATCTGTCGTTTTTTAAGACTTTGTCGTTCGCTGTTGTAAGATAGTGTCTAGGTCCTCGATTTCGATGATAAATGTCGTGGAAAGAAGACCCGTCTCTTGCTTCAATG
>CM071720.1:14921376-14934337 GCA_036630335.1 Physaria fendleri | reverse complement strand
CTGTACATAATTAAAGAGTACTAAACCGGGACATTAAACCGGTATAAACCCAACTTCTCCTGATATATAGCCTTTTGTACCGTTATAGAAAACTTCTGTAACTGCAAGATACAAGATGAGCAAAATCAATCAATAAACAATACACACGATAAGACAACATATGAAATCACTTAATACCAATCTCCATTAACAAGGAAACTGAGAAAGTGGAAGACCTTCGGAATCTTAGTTTGGTCTTCATCGACATGTCCAGAAAGCTTAGTTTTAGTTTTTTTTTTTTTTCTTTTTAACATCGTTTAGGTTTTAGTTTAATTAAACATCTTTTTCTTCTGTTTTCATTTACCAATGCAAATAAACACACTATCTACGGTTCAATTTGATTGAGCCGTACCAATTACGAACAGTGGACATTTTAATTCAAATTGAACCGACATGGTACGGTACAGTGTTCTGGCTTTCGATAAAGTGAGAAAACCTTAATATTTTGGCCTTCCCATCATCTTCTCTGTTCAGTCTTTTCGACACTAATTTTGTCTTTCTTCGCAGACGCGATTTCTCTCTGCCTTCACCGTTTTATAATCTCCCAACTATCCAGAATTACACCTTATCAGGTAAAGTCTCTATTTTTTATTTTTATTTTATCATTTAGCTTTGTGTTTTTGTTTCACCTACATTTGATAAACCCTAGAGAAAATTGAGTGCCTTTCGAAATCACAGAAGCATATTTCAAAAATTCGATTGATGGGTCATTGTTTTATGATATGTAATCGATAAAACTGGATTCAATTGAAGCTGTATTTTGGTATTGAGGATCTCTCAGTCTTTTAAATTGAAAAGCTTTCACATTTGTTAAATTTTTGTCTTAGTAATAATAGATGGAAGAAGGTGAAGCTGTTCCAAAACCAGTTGTTGTTGATCCTCCATTATTCGACGAAGAGATGGAAGAAGGTGAAGCTGTTCCAAAACCAGTTGTTGTTGATCCTCCATTATTCGACGAAGCTCCTCCACCTGCATCTCAACGCCGGCCGGTAGTTTTAGCCGCCGATGCAGCTCCTCCGGAAGAAAATCATCTAATTCAAAGGATTCAAAGAGCTCTTGTGGAATTGCGGGAGTTGAGAAATCAGTTTAATGAAATTCTCAGAGAACTAGAATATGGAGGTGTGTGTGTCTCTGTGTTTGTGTGTCTTCTTATTCTACAATCTACATTGAGTTTCTTTGTTTTGAATAAAAAACGATTTTGATGATAATGCAGTTGGAGAAGATGAACAAGCTGAATCATCAGTGGAGGATCCAGAAGACTCTGATTCTTAGTTTGTTTATTAGAAATGGTTTTGTTTCTTCATTAGCACCTATTCTATGATGAATCTTTCTTCTCCATTGATGATTTCTTGTGTGTATTAGCTCTCTCTTTGTTACTCTCATAATAATCTAAAAGCCAAAGCTTAACAGATGAAGAATAAGCCAAACTGAAAATATAAAGAAACATTTTACAGAATAAACAATGCTTTTTGCTTGTCTTGAAATATCTTCAGCTTGCACAACAGTTCTTGCTCTAAGCTATGAATTGGAACATTGTGTTGAAAATGAAAACATTGGCTCTGTTCAAGCCTTAACCATATCTAAACCGGAATACGCGTGATGGATTGTTAAATTTGGGCTCGAACAAAATAAAGCCCATTTAAGAAAAAAATATATTAAAATAATCTCAGATTTCTTTAAATCTCCGATTTATTAGCGAAGCTTGAAAAACTTTGGAAAGACAGATTCGCGAATTCTTCGTTCTGCTTACCAGAGATGTCTGTATTTGATGATTCCTTCGTCATAATCGGAGAAGAAGCGTCCGAGTCTGTTCCAGTTTCAGGCTCGTTTGACTCCGGTTCCAATAACAACTCTTACTCAGCTTTTGAAGACTCAGCCCAAGTCGGTGACTCCATCGACGATGTTTTTGCAGCGCCGTCTTCTGACTACGGTGCTTACTCGAACGGAGACGGATTGTGTCTTCTGACTACGGTGCTTACTCGAACGGAGACGGATTGTTCCGATCTAACGGTGAACAAGACGGTCCTGTCTTGCCACCACCGTCTGAGATGGAATCCGATGAGGGATTTGCTCTTAGAGAATGGAGAAGGTTAGATCTAACTAAAAGATTTTATTTTCGTTGCTTTAGGTTTAATTAGGTTAGTTGATCAGTTTATTAGATTGGATCTGTGGCTTTTGGTTAAAGTTTATTACTCAACTCGTCATAATTTTTTACATGTTCTACAATTGTCTGTTGATCCGTTGAAGCTTGTATTGCTTGTTAAGTTATTGGATGTTTAGATCTGATCTCGAGAATGAAAGTCCTTTTGTTATCTGTTGTTATATGCAATTGATCAACGTGTTGTTGTGAGTGATGTTTTCGTGCTATGGTTTATGTTTATGTGTAGACAAAATGCAATCCAACTTGAGGAGAAGGAGAAGAGAGAAAAGGAATTGAGAAAGCAAATTATTGAGGAAGCAGATCAATACAAAGTGGAGTTCCATAAGAAGGTGGAAGTAACTTGTGAAAACAACAAAGCAGCTAACAGGGAGAAGGAAAAGGTTTGTTCTTTTACTTGAAAAATTGTTGTTTTATAATCTAGGGAGAAGGAAAAGGTTTGTTCTTTTACTTGAAAAATTGTTGTTTTATAATCTTTTCTCAGTCTCCGTTATTTTCGTTTGGTTTCGGGAGAGTTGTCAAAGTAAGTCCAATGGCTAGTAAAAAATATGATTTTTCAACTTTGACCATCTTAGACTTTAGTCAACGGTGGTAAATTATCATTGAATCATTGATCCATTGTAATTTTGAGATTTCTCCATAAGCTGAACTATTATTGATTTGGAAATCAGAAACGATTATATATTTTGCGTGTATGCAGTTAATTGTGATCTTTGGTGCCTCTTTTAGCTGCATATCGCATTGTTACAGGGTTTGCTAAACTGTTGCTTATGTGTTTGTTCGTATTTGTATACTTAAGCTGTATCTGGAGAGCCAGAAGAAGTTTTACTCGGAATCAAGCAAGAACTACTGGAAGGCAATAGCAGAGCTAGTTCCCAAAGAGGTTCCAACAATAGAGAAAAAAAGAGGCAAGAAGGACCAACAAGACCCTAAGAAGCCAACAATCTCTGTTATTCAAGGTCCAAAGCCTGGTAAGCCAACCGATCTTACAAGAATGAGACAAATATTGGTGAAGCTCAAACACAACCCTCCTTCTCACCTCAAACTCACTCCTCAACCTCCACCTGAGGTTGCTGCTCCTCCAAAGAATGTTTCAACCTCCACCTGAGGTTGCTGCTCCTCCAAAGAATGTTCCCGAAACCAAGCCTACCGAGGCTGTTACTGCTGCTTAGCATTCTCTTCGGTTTTCTTCTTATACATTGTGAACTCTTTCTATTTCTGTGTTATAATCTATAAAACACTGTTGTTACTGCTTAATACTCTTCTTGGTTTTCTTCTTATTCACTGCTACATCTGTGTGAAGTCGTTGCATTTCTTTGTGTTATAAAACAGCTAAGTGATTGTTTGGGTCATTGTTATGATACTCCATGTTTGAATTCAATTAAAAACCATTGAAAAGTGGTTATAATCTGAAATCCAAAGTAGAGGAGAGTGGAGAGGTTTACATGAAACGTTAAATAGCTACTTCACATATCATCATATCAGCATCATCATAACACTTGTGTGATAAGAAAAAAATCACAACCAATAAAGAAAAGAGTATCTCAAAGGTGGACGTTTTACAAAGGCTTTTCTTTTCTTTAAGAGTATCTCAAAGGTGGACGTTTTACAAAGGCTTTTCTTTTCTTTCTTCTTTCATCTCCCTTGTAAGCTTGCAGGAGACCTGTAACCTCTGTCGCTGCCTGCGTCATCTTCCTTACCATTTGCCTCTAAGCAAATGCCATTGTTGTTGAAGACACTGACTTCTGAGCTTGCGTTGCTGCTTGTTGCTACTGGAGAAGAATCTGAAACATTCATGGATCTGCCTCGTGTATGTCCAGATCTCACACTGTACATTGATGATGCTGGAGATCTCACACTGTACATTGATGATGCTGGAATGTTCGTCATTAGTGGTCGCAAATTTCCTGGAATCGTTCTACGTATATCCTGTTTTCATCAAAACGTTTGGTCATCAGTTAAACACAGTTCCCACCATAAAGTGGAAGAGAGGAAGAGAGAGATCACGCACCATATGCCGCATTGCCATATCAAGAGATTTCTTGGAGGTGGAAGAGAGGAAGAGAGAGATCACGCACCATATGCCGCATTGCCATATCAAGAGATTTCTTGGAGAGTGTTCTTCCGAATCCTGCACTGTCCGGTGATGAAGATTTTGCCGACAAGTTACCATGAGGAGAACTCTTGTCATCTGATCTAGGAGGAGCCAGTTTCCGCATGTTTATTACTCTCTCCACCATTTTTGTTCCCATCACCACAGGGCTAATATTGTCTGTGGCTTTCGAATATCCTCGGTTAACTGCAGGAACAGAGCCACCACTAGTGTGCATTGGTGCTCTTCCTCTTGATGGTGAACATGACTGCCTTCTCAGTCTTCCTCCTGCAGGACCTGGCTCAACTGAACCAGAACGAGGGCTTGGAGCTCCGGGTCTGCCCCTTATTGTTGAAAGTGGCCTTTCTGGTAATGTCGTCCTTAGATTTGGAGGAGTTTCTAGTGAAAAACCAGGCATGTCTGACGGCTTCCATGGCCTTGACCTCACTGTAGGTGACGCTGCACGAGATAAAGCGGGGTTCTTAGACGGTGTTGGCATAGGCTTAGCGGGCGCAGGAGAAGAAGGCTTGATTTGGGACATGGTTGGCTTTGCTATAGTAGTTGCAGCACTTGCAGAAGCAATTGGACGACGAGTTGGTGTAGCTGACCTCGATATGGTTTTAGACGGAGGAATTGAGGGTCTTGAAGTTGGTGTTGAAGATCTGGCAGTAGATCTTGACAAAGGTGTGGTAGACCTTGAAGGACCTGCAGATTTTGTGGCAGTGCTGGGGGTAGATCTAGTTGCTGAACCAGCAGATCTACCAGTTGAAGTAGTAGGCTTAGATGCACCAGGAGTAAGCCTAGATGATAAACTTGTGGACCTACTCATTGGTGTGGGCTTATTCGTTGCAGATGCTGTGGACCTAGAATTAGTCAAAGAAGACCGTGTAGTTGAGGAGACAGTGGCTCGCGATGTAGGTGTTGAAGGCCTTGAGGATTTTGAATTTGTTGTTTGAGTCGATGACCTTCCAGTGGGCGTGGCAGGTCTTGATCCGGGTCCTCCAGATGATGAAGGTCTTCGACTTGGTCCACTAGAAGAGCTCAAACCAGGAGATGCAGTTGGTTGTCTAGATGTTAGATGGTTCCTTGCAGGCTCTGTTGAGGAATTCCCCAGCTACAATTCACAAATTACCATAATGAAGTAATGATTCCAAGTAGAGAAAAAGTTCAGTGATACAACAATGGTTGATAAAGGAGTTCTTAACAGTAATCAATAACATTCTTACCCTGGAAGTCAATGTAGCCGGCCGACTCTTTGAAGTACCAGTCTGATTCATCATAGTCCTATGTGATTCCATCTCTAGCGATGGAAATAGAGGAGTACCTGGAGGGGTCAAAAGCCTTCAAAAGGCAAAGAGAAAAGTTAGGGTGTCCATGCTAAACAGATATATGCTATTTTTCAAGATAGCATGTGTGAATGTCTAAAAGAGATGAGCATCATTCACAAAGAACACAAACACTTTATGCAGCAAAATTCTCAACTTAGTAAGCATTCAATGATGACACTTATCTCATCACAAAACTCACACTCCTCTTAAATAAAGAGTTCACTACTGTGACTCCAAACAGGAGTCCATTGGATTCAACACATGGCTTATATCGACAATGATGAAATGTTAAGAAACAACACAAGTGCAAGGAAACAAAACAACAATACTACCACACATGTATTAGTTAAGAACCCCATGGTTAAGATACAGTAAATCATTAGCTATACCTATAATGGATGAAAACATTCAAACCATCACCAGTGAATATGTTCACATACTGAATCTATGAACCATACCATTACCATTGCAACATGTACAATATATGTTAGCTTGACAAATCTGTGATTAAGAAGTTACCATTCATAGTCATTTTTATCGCCTTCAGAATTAAGAAAATCATTGGGAGCAACTGTCTTCCGAGGTGGTGGAGCACCACTTGAGATGTTAAAAACTGGTGAAGTTCCTGGATTTGAACCTAACAATACACCAATGAAAATTCATAGACTAAAACAGAAATATGATTCCATAAAAATAGAAGGAAAAAAGGTTTATATACCTAATGGAGCTTCAAAGTCATCAATGTTGTTGTTAATAAGAAGATTATCTTGTTCTTTCTCACGCCGTCTCATCTCAAGAAACAAAGAGAGCTCTTCATCTTTCTCAGCCATCATAGAAGCTCTAAGTTGTTGCCTTTGCCTCTCTGCTGAATCCAGTAAAAGAGACTCTTTTGCCCTAAAACTTCGATTCATTGCTCACCAAACTCACAGATCAATATAGACTAAAAACCTAACTTAGATTCTAATTTACTCCCAACGACACAACAAACAGAAAATAGTATCCTAAATCTAAAAAGGTTAAATTAATTGTCTATAAACTTAAAAAATTTAGAACCCAAGACGAAAAATCGAAACTTCACAAACTAAAAGACCTTAACTTTGCAACACATTTTCAGAAATTTCCCGTTTGAAGTAAGTAGAAAAAAAAGGGAAAAAGTTAACTTTTTTTCTTAGAAAGAAAACACGAGGACTCTTAAAGAAACCGCCATTGTCGAAGAACGGAGGTCCAATTTTTTCTTAGAAAGAAAACACGAGGACTCTTAAAGAAACCGCCATTGTCGAAGAACGGAGGTCCAACTACAGTTAACGGAGAAGAAAAAACCTAACAGAGTAACAGATAGAGAGAAAGAGAGAGAATTTAGGAGATCGAGGGAAAGAGAGAGAGATGAGTGGCATGAAGTGTAAATAATGAGGTTAGAGATAGGTTAAATTGGAAATACAAGTATAAGATTTAATTTACAGATGACGGGACGTGACATGTGGCCTAGTACCTAATGTGCTATCAATTGTTTCTATCGCTTGAAGCCTAAGGATTCAGGATTCTCTGTTCTTCTCCTTTTTTTTTATTTTTTTTTACAATATGTTGTCCAATGATTATTCAGATGTTTTTTGTTTGTTTTTTTAAAGATTATTCTGATATGTTAATTGGAATATTTTAGTCTGGAACTAGATATAAAGATTATTCTGATATGTTAATTGGAATATTTTAGTCTGGAACTAGATATACAAAACAATTAAAATCAAAAACCATAAAAAAAAAACCCTAATGTCTCTCGATGGCGATTTTGGGGCGATTTTTTCATTTCAGTTCTCTCTTGCTCGATTTTCCCTTTTCTACTAGATCTCATCCTTTTAACCTCAGATCTACTGTTTTCCTTCTTCTTCTTTTGGCTTTCTGCCGGTTTTCTTTGTGTTTTATGCCTGAGCGGGGCTACAAATCTTGCTACTTACCCCAGATCTGAACTATTCCTCTTCGGTTACGGTATTTCCATTGGAATATTGTAACAGTTGGGTCTCTGTTCACTTCTGGTGGATATCCATATATCGCTTCGGTTTTTACCGGTAGCTGAAAACTGGTTTCCACTCCTGTAACAGGTACCCTTCACTCGTTAAAGATGCATAACCAGCATAAGAGGCGCGAGGAGGATCAACTCCGTCTTCTTAAGGAAAATGATGAGGTAGATCTCGCTGAGCCAATAACCATTGATGCTTCTGAGGACGAAAAGGTGATTGAAGCCCTGAGGAAAAGTATCATCGTTAGAATCATCAACCCCTACTCGATTAAACCCTCAGGTCTAGCTACAGCTATCCCGAAAATTTGGGGTATGGAAGGAAGACTGAAAGGAGTTCCAATAGGACAAGGCAGGGTACAGTTTGAATTCGAGGATGAGAATGAGCTGGAAGGTATTATGGCTAATGCACCCTGGTATGTCAACTATTGGTTTGTAGCTTGTAGCAGATGGAATGAGAACCCGTTGGAGTTAGATAAAGAGCTTAAGAGAATACTCGTTTGGGTTCACATTAGAGATATACCCCCCCAACATTGTCAGTGCCCAGACAGCCAAAAACATTGTATCTAATGTTGGCTCCCCAACTGATGAATATGAGCTTCATGCCAAAAACTCAGACTCCAGGGAGTATGTCAGAGTTCGAACCTGGATCCCCACGGATCAACCTATCAAATACAGGCTAGCACTGCGCACGAAACAGGGGTTATCCTTTACTGTCTCTTTGGACTATGATAGACTCTATCGGGTTTGTTTCAAAGAAAATTGTCAGTGAGCCTAATCTGCTTCCCAATGAAAAGATGTTAAAATCTGGAAGAATGGTCACTGATACAGATATTAACCCGGAAGAGAAAAGACTTTCATCTGGAAAGATTGTGTCAACACCAAGTAACCCCTCATCTGTCTCCTCAACTAAGAAAAGGAAACAAAGTGCAGAGCAAATCTCAGCTAGGAAGCGTCAGAGGCTCCTTTCAGATGAGGACAGACAATCCCAAGGGCTTAATTCAGAGGGTAGTACCAACTCAATCTTCAAATCTATCTCTCCTTCTCTGGCAGCCAGACTGGAATTGCCAACTCAATCTCCAACAACTGATAAAAACAAGTTAGTGGTTATCCAGAAACCACCAAGGTCCATATGAGAGCTATTGCTTGGAACTGCCAAGGCTTGAGGAAGCGTCTGGCAGTTCGACATCTCAAGGAACTGTGTGGTCAACAGTCTCCAGAGATAGTCTTCCTTTGTGAGACCAAAAATAAAAGATCTTATTTAGAATCAGTTTGTTTGGAGTTAGGCTTTTATGATCTAATAACAATGGAACCAGAAGGAATAAGAGGAGGTTTAGCTGTATTTTGGAAGCAGGGAGTCTCAGTATCTCTCATCCAGAAATCTCAAAGAATGATAGATACTAAAGTCCTTTTTAAAGGAAGAACATTCTTCTTCACAGGAATTTATGGAAATCCTGACCAAGGGAATAGGGAAATCTTTTGGGAGCTTCTTACTCGGATAAGCTTGGACAGGAAAGAGCCATGGATTCTCCTTGGAGATTTTAATGAAATTACAGGGCCAGAGGATAAAAGAGGAGGTAGAAGTCGATCAGAAGGATCTTATTTGCCATTCAACACTATGCTTAGTGTAGCAGGGCTGACTGAACCGCCCCATGAAGGGAATCCCTTATCCTGGTTTGGGAATAGATACAATGCTTATGTTCACTGCAAGCTAGACAGGATAGTCTGCAACCAAGCCTGGCACATCATGTTCCCTAAAGCCAAATCCTACTATCTCCCTAGAGTTGGCTCAGATCATAGCCCCATCAGTTGCTTTTTTGATGGGGGGGATCTACACCACAGAGGACATTTCAGATATGATGTCAGGTGGAAGCCCACAGAGGACATTTCAGATATGATGTCAGGTGGAAGCAGAAAGATGGTTTTAGAGAGGCAGTCTTAGCAGGTTGGTCCGAGGCTCTGGTATTGGATCCAGCAGAAATAACAAACAAGATCAGGAGTTGTAGACAAAGAATTTCACATTGGCGAAAAGGGACCAAAACAAACTCTCTCATCAGAATCCAGGAATTAAAGGCTCAAATAGATGTGATGACACATGAAGACTCTCTGGATCTGCAGGAGTTAACAAAGCTAAGGACTTCTCTTAACCAAGCTTACAAAGAAGAAGAAGTTTATTGGAAACAGAAGAGCAGACTGCAGTGGCTCAGAGAGGGGGACCAAAATACAAAGTATTTTCATGCTAGTACAAGACAGAGAAGGTCCAACAACACTATCCATCAACTTCTTGACCCTGACACCAACATCTCAGTTTGTGAGGAGGAGGAGATGGGATCGCTGGCAGTGAAACATTTCCAGCAACTTTACACGTCTGAGCTCAACGACACAAGCCTGGTCAGAGAATCTCCGATGTTTTCTCCTATACCAAATCTCATATCAGAGCATCACAATCAACTACTCATTAAACCAGTGACAATTGGGGAGGTTAAAGCGGCGGTTTTTGGGATGAATGGTAACAAGTGCCCTGGGCCTGATGGCTTTGCAGGGGCTTTCTATCAAGACGAATGGTAACAAGTGCCCTGGGCCTGATGGCTTTGCAGGGGCTTTCTATCAAGACCATTGGGACATTGTAGGCAATGATGTTTTCATCATGATAAAGGACTTCATGGAGACAGGAGTCTTGGATAGCAGAGTCAATGAAACAAACATATGCCTCATCCCCAAGATTACCAAGCCGCAGAAGTTAGGAGACTTTCGCCCAATTAGCTTATGTAACTACATTTACAAGGTTCTCTCAAAACTACTTGCAACCAGACTCAAGAAGCTCCTGCCTGTTATAATATCTGAGTCCCAGGCTGCTTTTGTAGAAGGGAGACTGATCACAGATAACATACTTCTAGCTCATGAGCTTCTGCATGCTCTCAGGACCAAGAAATCAGTATCAGAGAAGTATATGTCCATCAAGACAGACATGATGAAGGCTTTTGACCGTTTAGAATGGCAATTCATTGAGGATGCCCTCTCATGTCTAGGTTTTGAAGTTACTTGGATCCAGCGCATTATGTCATGTATTACCTCTGCCTCTTATAGTGTCTTAGTTAATGGCAGAAGGTATGGAAAAGTAATCCCTTCCCGCGGAATCCGTCAAGGGGATCCTTTATCCCCTTTTATCTTCATCATCTGTGCAGAGATCTTGGCCAGAAATATCAAAGACGCTGAGAGGAGAAAGAAGATAGAGGGAATTAGGATTGGGAGACACTGCCCTCGGATTACACATTTATTCTTTGCAGATGATGCACTTTTCTTTTGTGGCGCTAGAAAGGAGGAACTTGAGAATGTTCTACACATTTTAGATAGCTACAGCGAGGCATCGGGGCAGAAAGTAAATCTATCAAAGTCTAGCATTACCTTTGGAAAACATGTGGAAGAATCAGTGCAGCAGGTCTTAAAGGAAGCCTCAGGGATCACAAACACTGGAGGGAAGGGTGTTTATTTGGGTCTCCCAGAGGTCTTCATCGGCTCAAAAAACAATACTCTTCAATATTTGGAAACAAGAGTTGCTGCAAAAGTTAATGCATGGAGTACAAATTTCCTTACACCAAGTGGAAAAGCATTACCAACTTATACCATGTCATGCTTCAAGCTGACCAAGGATTTAACCACAAGATTACAGAGCCAGTTGCAGAGATTTTGGTGGAGAAATAACAAAACCGATAGAGGCATCCACTGGAAAACATGGGAAGCTCTATGTAAGCCAAAAAGCGCAGGGGGTATGGGCTATAAAGACATAGAAGGGTTTAATCTAGCCCTTCTAGGCAAGCAAATCTGGCGCATGGAAAGCAGACCAAATAGTCTACTGGCCAGAACCTATAGGGGCAGATATTTTCACAAGAAGACAGTCTTAGAAGCTTCCCAAGGAAACAGACCATCTTTTGCCTGGCAAAGCATGTGGGAGGCTCAGCAACTCATGAAGATGGGGATGAGAAAGAACTTTGGGAATGGATCACACATTCAAACAAGCACATGCCCATGGATTATGGATAAATTCCCAAGAGCTCCGAGGGTTCTACCTTCTGTGCATCAAGTACCCAAGGCAAAGGATCTTTTGGTGGTGGACACGGATGAATGGGATACAAACTTACTGCAAAGCACATTCCAACCAGAAGATATCCCCCTCATTATGCAGGTAAAGCCCTCCTTTCATGTCTCCCCTGTCTCTTTCTCTTGGGTTCATACAAATTCTGGAGGATATTCGGTGAACTCGGGTTACAAGCTTTGGGCTAGGGAGAACTTAAAGGAACAAATCACGCCACACCCATCTCTAGCTCCTGTTTTTGTCAATCTTTGGAACCTATCCACTTGGCCCAAGATAAAACATTTTCTTTGGAAATGTTTAACGAACTCAGTAGCTACAGGGCAGGCAATGGCCAACAAGAAGCTGACAAAGGACTCTTCTTGTCCTAGATGTGGAGATGTTGAGAATGTTAATCATATCTTATTCAGCTGTCCTTACGCCAGACTTATATGGACCCTATCCTCTTCAGGTAGATTCCTTCAGCAGCCTGTTTCTTCCTCAATAATATCCAATATTGGAGAGCTGCTTATCCAGGGTTCCCCAAAAGAGACAGATCTTCAACAAAATTATAGACAATGGCCTTGGATTGTTTGGCGTTTATGGAAGTCTCGAAACACTATTTGTTTTGATAGTGTAGATGATAGACCGGAGCTCATTGCTAATTTGGCAGTGTCCGAGTCATTGGAATGGTTCAATGCTATGGAGAAAGAACACACAACATCAGCTCATGTACCAAACAATGGAAGACCACCTGATCATCGAGCCCATAGACCCCAATCAGGTTTGCTAAGCTGTTATGTTGATGGTTCTTGGTCCTCTAACTCTTTGACTAGTGGAGTGGGATGGATTGTTAAAGATGAACAGGGGACTGCGCTTTTCTATGGCTACAAAGCTTATCCTACTCTTAAATCTCCTCTGGAAACGGAAGCAGCTGGATTAGTATGGGCTTCAAGGTGTATGCAGATTCTTGGATTGAATGGAGTGGCTTATCTCTCAGATTGCAAAGAACTAGTTGAGATTTTCAATGGTTCAGTGGAAGCCCCAGCACTTCAAGAATTTGCACATGATTTCAACAAACTTACCCCCTTAGGCGTTTCGGTTAATCATATTACTCGCTCTTATAATTATGCCGCAGATGGTTTAGCTAAATTTGCAAGAACTTGTCCTTTGTACTCCTCTCTTTTTCATTTCTCCTTTCCCTCTTGGTTAATTAGTCTGCTGTAAACTCTTACTACTTTGAAATTAAGTTTATTGTCGAAAAAAA
>CM071720.1:14877928-14890949 GCA_036630335.1 Physaria fendleri | reverse complement strand
GTTCCATTTTGAATAACATGAGATTTGGTATTACTTAAATAACTTTTTATTTGAATAACATGAGATTTTGAGTGATTTTAAAATCTTTTATATGAATATCAAATACAATAACATAGGATTTAAGAAGGTATTTTAAAATCACAAGTTCAATAACATAAGATTTTAATAAAAAATCAAAATCCCTTAAAATTTCACTTTCAATACACCGTTCCATTTTGAATAACATGAGATTTGGTATTACTTAAATAACTTTTTATTTGAATAACATGAGATTTTGAGTGATTTTAAAATCTTTTATATGAATATCAAATACAATAACATAGGATTTAAGAAGGTATTTTAAAATCACAAGTTCAATAACATAAGATTTTAATAAAAAATCAAAATCCCTTAAAATTTCACTTTCAATACACCTAATAAAAAATCAAAATCCCTTAAAATTTCACTTTCAATACACCCCCCTTCATGTCTAAAGCTGGAACTTTGCCTTTTTCAATTCATAAAAATACTGAAACTCATTGTGATATCTGTCCTTTGGCAAAACAGAAAAGATTGCCTTTTGTTTCTAACAATAATTTTGCAGATTTGCCTTTTGATCTTGTACATCTAGATGTTTGGGGTCCCTTTTCCACAGAATCTGTTGAAGGATATCGATATTTCTTAACCTTGGTAGATGACTGTACTAGAGTCACATGGGTCTACATGATGAAGAGTAAGAGAGATGTGCTCCAGGTTTTCCCTGCGTTTCTTAGTCATATTAAAACTCAATATCATTCTTCTATCAAAATCATTAGATCTGATAATGCTCCTGAATTAGCTTTTAGCAAATTAATTAATGATAATGGTATGATGCATCAGTTTAGTTGTGCTTATACTCCTCAACAGAATTCTGTTGTTGAGAGAAAGCATCAACATCTTCTCAATGTGGCACGTGCATTATTGTTTCAATCAAATGTTCCTCTCATATATTGGAGTGATTGCATCATGACTGCTGTTTTCTTGATAAATAGAACTGCTTCTCTTGTTTTGGGAAAATTGTCTCCTTATGAGAAACTTTTTAAAAGGAAACCTGATTATAGTTTCTTGAGATGTTTTGGCTGCTTGTGTTATGCTTCTACTTTGGTTAAGGACAGGAATAAATTCAGTCCAAGAGCATCTCCATGTGTTTTCCTTGGTTATCCACAAGGTTACAAAGGTTATAAAGTCCTTAATCTCAAGAGCATCTCCATGTGTTTTCCTTGGTTATCCACAAGGTTACAAAGGTTATAAAGTCCTTAATCTGGATACTAATGTGATTTCGGTTACAAGGAATCTGGTTTTTCATGAGAATATATTTCCATTTAAAACTATTGCTAATTCTGTTTCTCAGTCTGACTTATTTTCAGAGAACATCTTACCGGTGTCAACACCAGTAGCCATAGATAATATGCTTGCAGATTCTCACATTACGGCTGATCTGTTGGTAGATGAACAAATAGAGACTGACCATCAACCAAATCCGCATTTTCCTTCACCCAATTCGCCAATTCCAGCTGATACTACTTCTAGTAGTTCTTCAAGCAATTCAGAGATTCCTTTGTCTGTAGCTCCTCCGGAAGACAATAATCCAATAGTGCCAGTTCACCCTTCAACACAATCAGACAGACCTCGCAGGCAGACCAAGGCTCCAGCATATCTCTCTGAGTATCATTGCTATCAACTCACTGATTCTCCTATTTCTTTAGAATCTGCCACTTTATTTCCAATATCATCTTATATATCTTATTCCAATCTAACACCTGATTACCAGAATTTTGTTCTCAATATTTCATTAGAAACAGAACCACAAAATTTCAAACATAACACCTGATTACCAGAATTTTGTTCTCAATATTTCATTAGAAACAGAACCACAAAATTTCAAACAGGCAATGGCTCATCCTCATTTTCCCAAGGCCATGGACTTGGAGATATCTATTCTTGAACAAACAGGAACTTGGACAGTGGAGAGTCTGCCACCAGGTAAGGTTGCTATAGGAAATAAGTGGATATACACAATTAAATATAATCCAGATGGTTCTATTGATAGATATAGAGCTCGCTTAGTTGCCAAGGGTTATAATCAAAAGGAGGGTATTGATTATATAGAAACATTTTCTCCTGTGGCCAAACTAACAAGTGTTAAGCTAATTTTTGCGTTAGCGTCTGTTTTTCATTGGCATCTTACACAGATGGATGTAACTAATGCATTCATACATGGTAAGCTTGATGAGGAGATTTTTATGACTCTTCCACAAGGATATACACCAGCACAAGGATCACTTCCTCCTAATGCTGTCTGCCGTTTGCATAAGTCCTTGTATGGCTTGAAACAAGCATCAAGGCAATGGTACCAATGTTTTTCAAATGTCGTATTAACAGCTGGTTTTGTGCAATCTACATCTGATAATACATTATTCATTAGGAAAACAAATATTTCTTTCATTGCTCTTTTAGTTTACGTTGATGATAACACCTGATTACCAGAATTTTGTTCTCAATATTTCATTAGAAACAGAACCACAAAATTTCAAACAAGCAATGGCTCATCCTCTTTTTCCCAAGGCCATGGACTTGGAGATATCTATTCTTGAACAAACAGGAACTTGGACAGTGGAGAGTCTGCCACCAGGTAAGGTTGCTATAGGAAATAAGTGGATATACACAATTAAATATAATCCAGATGGTTCTATTGATAGATATAGAGCTCGCTTAGTTGCCAAGGGTTATAATCAAAAGGAGGGTATTGATTATATAGAAACATTTTCTCCTGTGGCCAAACTAACAAGTGTTAAGCTAATTCTTGCGTTAGCGTCTGTTTTTCATTGGCATCTTACACAGATGGATGTAACTAATGCATTCCTACATGGTAAGCTTGATGAGGAGATTTTTATGACTCTTCCACAAGGATATACACCAGCACAAGGATCACTTCCTCCTAATGCTGTCTGCCGTTTGCATAAGTCCTTGTATGGCTTGAAACAAGCATCAAGGCAATGGTACCAATGTTTTTCAAATGTCGTATTAACAGCTGGTTTTGTGCAATCTACAGCTGATAATACATTATTCATTAGGAAAACAAATATTTCTTTCATTGCTCTTTTAGTTTACGTTGATGACACAGTGGAACTCCATTGGAAAACTCTACATCTTACAGAGAATTAATAGGAAGACTGCTATATCTTACTATATCCAGGCCTGATATTACTTTCTCAGTTCATTACCTTAGTCAGTTTTTATCTTCTCCTACTGACTTACATATGCAGGCAGCTTATAGGATATTGCGTTATCTCAAATCTTCACCAGGTCAAGGTTTGTTTTATGCTGTTGACAATGAAGTTTGTTTAAATGGTTTTGCTGATGCAGATTGGGGAACTTGTCCCGACACAAGGCGATCTATTTCTGGCTTTTGTGTTTATCTTGGTAAGTCATTAATCTCTTGGAAATCTAAGAAGCAAAACACGGTTAGTAGGAGCAGTACCGAAGCAGAATACAGAAGTATGGCCTTAGCAACATGCGAATTAATGTGGCTGCATCAACTTCTCACTGACTTAAAGGTACCAATCCAAAACACTGTTAAATTGTTTTGTGATAACAAGTCAGCTTTGCAGATAGCACAGAATCCTGTATTCCATGAGAGAACAAAGCACATTGATATAGATTGTCATACAATCCGAGATCAAGTCAAGAACGGCTTCATGAAACTATTTCATGTTCCTAGCTCTCAGCAACATGCTGATATTCTCACAAAGTCTCTACCAACAGGTTTGTTCCAATCCATATTATCTAACATTTCTATTTCAAGCCTTTTTTCACCAAGTGCAGGATAAGTTTCAAAAGGCTTGAGGGGGGTGTATTGAGTTTATTATCCTCTTCTGTTTTATTCTGTATTATGTAATTTGGTATAAGTTTGTATTTGCTTTAATTTCAATTCTTTGATCCGGTTTGTTCCTGTTTAATACTCTATATAAACTAATTGTACGACTCTGTTTTTGGTTAATCAATAAAGTAGAATTTTTACCTAAGTCTAAATCTCGATAAAGTGAAAACAGAGCAAACCAAAAGCCAACGTTGGCTCAGGACGACAACGCCAGAAACGACCACCCAAGAACACTAAAGATCGGATGTTTCTATGATTTGGAATTGCTTCGAAAAACACGCAAGAGAGCGTTTTACTCGAGTTTTCTATTCGTTGTCTCAAACAATTCCTATTATACGAAATACTATTAGAAAGTGGTAATTGTCCCACATCTGAAGATGAGACAATTATTCACTAGTATATAAGGAACTTGGGCCACTCCACTCATTGCCAATTGGTTTTGAGACAATTATTCACTAGTATATAAGGAACTTGGGCCACTCCACTCATTGCCAATTGGTTTTGAATTGGATGTTCATGTTTCCTAATATGGTATCAGAACCAAAACCCGCCCAACAGACGATTTCCCATAAACATGGCTTTCTACTTATGTGGTCCGTATACATGGTCCGTCTTGTTGTGGTATTTCTGAGATGTTGGGTTTGGACCGTTCCAATTGGACTGTACCCACCCACATCTCGAGGGGATTTATTAGAAAGTGGTAATTGTCCCACATCGAAAGTTGGAACAATTATTCACTAGTATATAAGGAACTTAGGCCACTCTACTCATTGCCAATTGGTTTTGAGTTGGAGGTTTATGTTTCCNTTTTTTTTTTTTGCTTTGGAAAACCAATCAACTCATACTTGAATTCTCAATTTTGTGATTGATAAATCTCAGAACTCATAATTGATTTAATTTACCTTGCCCATCTCTTTTTTTCTTATACGTACAATCACTCTTTAATTTCAACGTATGATCTAAGTTCATATATTTATAGGAATCTAGAAAGAGGGAATAAATTGCTAAGAAATGATGATATGTACACTATGCTCTTCATGTGTATGTGTATACCATATACCTATGTAGCTTTTCGTGACTATAACATAATTTTATATGTATACTTTTTGTGGTTTAATTCTTTTATGGTTAATTCGTAGCTATCTGAAAAGAATTTAAGAGTACGTAAATCTCTATGTTTAGAAATTTATCGAAGGTTCACAAATCACAGATGTAGTCCCAGTTCTGTAAGGCGCTGACTTGATCAAACAGATTATAACAAATACATACCATAAGTATAGAGATCTTGCATCCTCTAAAAGTGCAAGGATAAAATTTTAGAAGAAGAGTTTGCAGTCATAAGAAGTAAAAGTTTTTTTTTCTTGGACAGAATTAAAAGAGAATATAAAAGTTTAGAAGTAAGATAAAAAGTTTTGGAACATTTTATTGAGAGGTATAAGATTCATCATCAGAGTCTCAGTCCATATCTTCATCGTTATCAAACTCTGGCTTCATATCTTCTTCGTCTTCAGAATCTAACTCCACATCTTCATCCTCATCAGAATCAGAATCTTCATCATCATCATCAAAAAATTCAAAATCAGTATCTTCATCTTCTTCATCTTCTTCATTTTCTTCATCTCCAGGTAAGTTATTGTTTGGATTTTCCAGCCTCGGAGCATTCCCGGGTAAGTTGTTGCTTGGATTTTCCAAGGCAGTCAACCTCGGGTCGTCATGGCTGTCATTTAAATGAACCAAAATTAATTAGAAATCAATACAAGTGTTCTCATTTATATGTATATATAAGTGAAACAAATATGCGAATTGTAAGGTTACCTTAGTTGTATGAGTGGATCAGGACCAAGAGCAACAGAGCAGATGGGACAACCACCATCCCAGGCTTGTTCTCTTATTTTGTCATTAATACATCTCCAGCAAACTGTTAACAAAAAAAATAATTAATAAATTTGTTTATTGAATATTGCAAAATCTTGTCAAAATATTTTGTATAAACAGAAGTTATGGAGGAGGGCTCACAGATGTGATTGCAGTTCTTTAGAGCAGTGGCTTGGTCAAACAAATTGTAACAGATTGGACAAATGTAGAGATCTAGCATATTCCCATCATCAGCCATCTTTGCTTTTGTCTCTTTTCGGTTCCTATCAACAACAACAACAACAAAAAATTTTGTTTTCTGTTTCTACGTTTCCACCAAAGTTATATCATAAAATTGATCAAGGAGAGTTCTCGTGATAACTAATTGGCAAATCATCTTTGGGCAAACAAAGGAATACTCTAATGGAGAAAGACACCCCATAGAACTAAAGCCTGCAGATCAAAACTCTGTAGACAAGGAAGAAACACTAAACTGGTCTAAAATTATTAAATAGTTTTTTTTGTTTATCTATTATCTTAATATTGATTTATTAGTTTTCAATTTCTGTAATTGGTTTGAAGAAGGTTCATATTGATTTATTAGTTTTCAATTTCTGTAATTGGTTTGAAGAAGGTTCGAATGCTAATTATCATACTGATGGTGTTTGTTGGATCAATTCTATGAGAATTGATTTATATATACTACACATGAAAATACATATTGGAAAAACATAGAAATGATTGTGTGAATAACATAAATCTGTAAAAATCTACATATATAAAAGAGGACATACCTTTGCTCTGTCGAAGCTATATCTTTTCTTTTTTTTTTAATCTTTCAGAAAACCATTCATGTAACAAAGATATATATAGAGCCATACTAGAATTTATATATTTATATATATATATATATAATAATTATTATTTTTTATTCTCTGACTACCATACATAAAATTCTTTAATAAATTGGCTATTACATCAAAATTTAATTATTGCAAAAAAATGATAGTGTGGGACATTATATCTTTAATTAATCATAGATTTTTTTTTTGCAATTAATAATAGATTTTTCTTGTGATTGGGACATTATATCTTTAATTAATCATAGATTTTTTTTTTGCAATTAATAATAGATTTTTCTTGTGATAAGTTGTAAATATTTCTTAACCGCATCTTAGTGTAATTATATTTTCTCTTGAACATGATCTAGTCGCATTCACACTACTGTATCCGAGTGTCTTTCATTTTTTTTTCATAATATGTCTAAGATAATAATATATTTTAATTTAAGTGTATCTGATATACCAGCGCCATGCTTGGAAAAAAAAATATTTTTTATAAAACATAAGTATAATATACTATTTGAATAAAACTTTGTAGATTATTACTGAACTAGGTATTATAAAATTCGTGCATCGCACATGTTCAACATATAATTTTAAATTTATTTATTTTTCTATTTATATTTAAATTATAATATTTTACTAATTTTTTTTTGTTACATTTTTAGTTTAAAATATTTTTATTTGTATTTACGATTTGGCATTTTACATTTTTAGTTTAAAATATTTTTATTTGTATTTACGATTTGGCATTCAGAAAAATAGATGTATATATTTATATATTTGATATAATAGATATTAAAAAAATAAACATAGTATAATATGCTTTAATAGCCATTGAATTGGACTCACTACGACTGTCCCTTATCATCGTCTCCTTAGAGTGTTTTATGCACTTGAGACTCGAGAGTTTAGTAATATCATCGTTGCTATTTACATTCTCTCATTGCTTTTTGAAGCTTTATCTTGTACTTTGTTTGCGTATCTGTTGATCGCTTCTATTAGCTACTACCTTATCTCATTCATTGTAATCGAACTTTGTATCACTTGAGTAATGAATGAATCATCTTTCTTGACAAAAAAAAAAACTACTGTTATGGCAAATCATTAAGAAAAATAATTTTTGTTTGATTTTGATTTTTTATTAAAATCATGTGTTATTGAACTTGTGATTTTAAAATAACTTATCAAATCCTGTATTATTGTACTTGATATTCATTTAACAGATTCTAAAATCACTTATAATCTCATGTTATTCAACTTGAAAGTTATTTAAGTAATACCAAATCTCATGTTATTCAAAATGGAAAAAATTTTATAAAAGAAAAGAACACGTGTGATTTTGGAAGATTTTGTATAACTTTTTAGATGAAAACATGAAGGAAAAGAATCACACCTTTATACATGGTATTTGAAAATCTGGAAACCTTCACGTTCAAAGAAAAAAAAACATTCACGTTAATTAACTCCAAGCGAAAAAAAAACAATTTCTCCATTTACTCCTCGATCATTCTTTGACGTCTTGTCATGTCAGATATACATTCTTCTGAAGAAGAACATAATTTTTGTGTCCAGTGTGTTGCATAGATTGATTAGGATATGTACATCTTCTCTGAGTACACTACAATAAGACCATTTGACTATTCTTTTAGAAATCTCGGTCCTTATCATATTCAAAGTGATTCTGTCACGTTTCAGGTTGTTCTGAAACTGCATTTTCTGAATTTTTTGTCGCTTCCTTATAGTGTTCTTGGGTCAACATTCAGATGGAGAATGCAATAAATATTTTCATGCCGGTTTCATCATTCCCTGAACAAAACATGCTCTAAGAACTCCAATTATTGTAACTTGGTTTGGTTCAAAATCAAAAACTTTCATTCTCGTTAGAAACTCAAATTCATACGATAAGACCAATAAGACCGATGATGAGAAAAGGAAAATTGGAAAAGAAGTTAATGTTATGTTAAATATACAAAAATATTTTCTTTTTTCCTAAAAATCTCTCAAAATCACAGAGTGTTTTTCCATTTTGATTGTATGAATCTCACCAAATCACAAGGAGTTTTTCTTTTATTTAATTAAAAAATATAAATAAATTTACCAAATATCCTAAAATCTCACTCAAATCTCTTGAAATTCTAAAAATCTTAAATCACACCAAATCATATACAATTCTAAGTTGAATACACCCCCCTTAGCTGCTTTAAATAGATCACATAGCTAGTGATGATTTTGGTATTTCTTATTATTTTATTTTTAGCAAAATATAAATGAGAAGATAGAACATTAATTATCTGTTAGAGTAACATGTTAATAATTAATTGATGGGACACGTCCGGAGTTGATAGCCCAGTTGGTAGGCTCCTTCGGACATTAGAATCCAGGTCGAAGGATNAAAATAAAGAGCTATAGTAACATATTAATAATATATTATAGGAAAGAAAAAGAATAGGAAAATTAAAGATGAATAAAATTATTAAAGCAATAGCAAACAGTTTGATGTAAGAGCAATGATAGTGTCTATAAAGCAGCCTCGAGAAAACACAGCTTTTTTCCAATTTCACTCTCAAGTCATACCATTAAATAAGATCATTAAGGATGAGTTTTGAAGCAAATTACAGATTTGGTGTTGGAGTTATTTAAGTATGAAATGATGAGACATAAGCGGCGTGAAAGGTTGAAACATTAATGTTCGGACCATATGGTTATTTTAACTATGCATGCATGAACTTGGTTTAGGGGTACATCATCATGGTTGTCTATTATGAGTTGTCTGTTTTATGTAACCATGATAATATTACAATCTGCACAGATTCTAATACATGTACTAATTAACTTAAAAGAAAAAAAAATTAAGATTACACATTAAACACGCGATTTCTATTTTATAAAATATTATTTTATTTAAAAGAAGGAGAAATAAAACTCTTACAATTTCACTTAAAATTATTATGAATATGTGATATTTTTGATAGGCATCATGAATATGTGATTACCTTAAAATTATTATGAATATGTGATATTTTTGATAGGCATCATGAATATGTGATTACTTTTCGTAATAAATATATTGTCCGATCAAAATGACAAAAAATTTAATTACATAGTTAACCCTTGATTTAGCTATGATTTCTCTTCTAACAGCATTGCAGCGAGTCATTGAGTTGAAAGCCTTGTCGGCTATATAAATTCCCTAAGTCAGAAAAAATGTATTGATCACATCAAATCACCTTCAAGTCATCGAAATTCGATAGTATATCATATCGGATATTCTATCTTCTATAAAGTCATCGAAATTCGATAGTATATCATATCGGATATTCTATCTTCTATACTTTTATTTTAAGTCGATTTCTTTTTCTTCTATACATCAGTCGAAAACTTAGTTGATGATATAATTGTTTTTTTGCAAAATTACTTGTCTTCAAAAAAAAAATATTACTCACCCTAAAACCTAATAATTGGAGAAAAATATATATTTACAATGGCTGATACAATGGCTGAGGTTAAATACTAATTTACTATCCAAATAAACCTACAAATTAAAAACCTCAAATAAAAATATAGAAAAATAGAAGTAGATTTGTATAATCTAACTAATACTATAAACATTACAAATTAAAAAATTAGAAGACATGGAACATAAATTAACATGTCTGAAATCAGAACCATTACACACACATACATGATCACGCTTGTCTTTTTTTTTTTTTTTTTTTGTTCTGAAGAGCCTTATCCAAATTATCAAAAGCACTTTTGAAATTAGACAAACATGTTGAAACTCCTTCATCATTTTTTAGCTCTTTCTCAGCTATATATTTGGCTTGTCTTGTTCTTTTCATTAGCTCTTTGATTGCTATATCTGTCGCGGAGATTGGATTTGTTTCACCCTTTATGGTTCCTCTGCATAATGCTGGATAATCTGTTACATTGCAAGGATCGTTTGTAGAATGAATCGATGTGGTTAAGAGGAAGATTGTTGCGAGAAAGATTGTTATATGGAGATTGAGAGACATTTTGTACACCTGAACGTATATATATTTGTGTGTTGTGTTTATATATATATACGTTCTTGTGTGTTTTTTCTTTGATTTATGGTGGATTAGGGTTGATGAAGAAGAAGGATTTGAGTTTATATATGTTTTGTGTAAAAATGGTTATAAATAGTATGTTTTGAATAGGTATTACATTTCTATTTTTGGTATCTTTGTTAATTAGTTTGTTCTTTTGTTTTGTTGTGCTATTTTGGCATGTGTATTCGGTTTGGTTTAGTTCTATTTACGGGGAATTTTATGTTTGTTCTATTACAACATTTACACACAGACAAATATGAAATTACAAGTATCACATTTTGATTCTATTTTTGTCTCTCCCTGAGCTTCTTAACTATTTTGTCAACGGGTAAAGATCCAACTGGACTTACCGGATCTAGCGACTCACCATCGGAAAATTCATCGTCTAAGTCATCGTCTATGTCACTATAATACTCTTCTGACCGGTCTAATAATACTCTTCTGACCGGTCTACGTAATCCTCTGCTGCACCATCACTGTTTGACAAGACCAACGCTGTATAAGTATGTTCTGCAGCCAGTGAACTGCCTTCTAATTCTTCCACCTTCTTTAGTAGATCGTCTGGACCGAGGTCAAGATCTTCTAGAATCACTGCCTTGGATGATTCGACCGCTCGTTTCCAGAGTGAGATCATCTTAGGGCTCGAGATTGGGTCAGACAAAGTTTGTTCTTCGCAGGGTTTGTCTGAAACGGAAATATAACAGATAAAGGTATATGAGAAGCATATTAGTTTGTTCTTCGCAGGGTTTGTCTGAAACGGAAATATAACAGATAAAGGTATATGAGAAGCATATTTTTGGCTATTAGCTTTGGACAGTGATTGTTGTCTTTTTCCAGATAGCAGGATCGTAAGAGGTTTCAGAGTATTCAAGAGTTTATAATACCTGACGGATCAGTTTCGTCTGCTTTGTTGGTCCCAGAAAGGTTTGGAGTAAGAGGATTATCCAGAAACCGCGACTTCCATTCTTGTCCTCTCCACATGAGGATTTGCTCATCATCGAAAGACAAAAGGACGCAAGGAACTAACTCCTGCGAAAAAGATTAGATATGAAGAGACAGCTTTTTCTATACATACAGAAATGTTGGATGATGAAAACTTGGGAACTAATATGAAAACCGAAATAATGAGACAGAGAACACGAAACCAAGTTTAATGTTGATAATACTAAACCAACTAAGAGCATAAGAGGAACTTTTGTTTGCCTGACAAGGAACACTCCTAAGGAGATGAAACTCTAGAACTCTTAAGCTAAGACAAAAAGAAATTGCAACTTGTTTACACTTAAGTGACATTTGAGATCGAGAGGAAGTGATTGCAATGAAGATACAGAGAGCTGTGGAATGTATAGATGCTAAAAACAAAAAGAAAACCTGAAGGATTCAATGACCTTAAGCTTAGCGCCTATTTTCTTATAGTCACTTGGTTCAAGTCCTGGGCAGTCAACTTTCACCAAAGGACTCAGTTCGAAGGCATCCCTAACATCTTTGACTAGCGACACGTAGACTCCATTTTTAGCTGCAATGCATAAAAGAGACAATATACTAAATATCAAACCAAGCGTCTCACCCCTTATTGCCCATGTGTGCCAATTTACTTCAATCAATGTCAACAGTAACAAAAAGTAACAAAATGCCAAGATATACTTACACAACTTGCATATGGGCCTAAGAGACTTGCCCTTCACCCTGAATTGCTCATCATCGAAAGACAAAAGGACGCAAGGAACTAACTCCTGCGAAAAAGATTATATATGACGAGACAGCTTTTTAGATACATGCAGAAATGTTGGATGATGAAAACTTGGGAACTAATATGAAAACCGAAATAATGAGACAGAGAACATGAAACCAAGTTTATTGTTGAAAACACTAAACTAACTAAGAGCATAAGAGGAATTTTTATTTTCCTGACAAGGAACACTCCTAAGGAGATGAAACTGTAGAACTCCTAAGCTAAGCGAAAAAGAAACTGCAACTTGTTTACACTTGAGTTACATTTGAGATGGAGAAGAAAGTGATTGCAATGAAGATACAGAGAGCTATGCAATGTACAGATGCTACAAACAAAAAGAAAACCTGAAGGATTCAATGACCTTAAGCTTAGCGCCTATTTTCTTATAGTCACTTGGTTCGAGTCCTGGGCAGTCAACTTTCACCAAAGGACTCAGTTCGAAGGCATCCCTAACATCTTTGACTGAAGGCATCCCTAACATCTTTGACTAGCGACACGTAGACTCCATTTTTAGCTGCAATGCATAACAGAGACAATATACTAAATATACAACCAAGCGTCTCACCTCTTATTGCCCATGTGTGCCAATTTACTTCAATCAATGTCAACAGTAACAAAAAGG
>CM071720.1:14827941-14842752 GCA_036630335.1 Physaria fendleri | reverse complement strand
CTTGCAGATTACGTTAACGCTTTGAGAACTAGATGCAGAACATAAACGACACAATCCTATTTGTTAACGCAGTTCACCGATATGGCTACGTCTGTGGGGAGCCTTGTTCACCAATTCACTCGTAAAGCTCTGGTAAAACACCACCAGAGAATGGTTTTACAAGATCTAAGAACAGAGACACTTGGAGATAACAACGAACAAGATAAGCTGAAACAACACTCTTCCCTGAGTCGCTTCTTCTTCAGCTCACGATCCTCCACCTTGATCATAACCTTGCTTTAGTCTTGAACTCCGATGATCTCCTTCTCTCTGTAACTAACTCGCTTCGTCTATATTTTGTGCAGGTAACAAACTCTAATAATTAGAGATGCCAATCTCATATCTCTTAATGGGCTGTCGACAAAACCCAACAGAGATTAAATGAATTGACTTTAACTAAGCCCAATTTTGGCCCAGCAATAATGACGATACCTCACAATAATCTCCTCCTTCGTCATTCTGGGAAACGATATCAGCCGCAAAACACGCTTCAGAGAAAGCAACGACGATTTCGATAAACTTTCTTCTTCAACTGCTTCTAGATCTCTACCCTCTTGATTGTCGACTTCCAAATTACCAGGTAAGAAGCTCCTCCTAGCTACTTAACTGATTTGAACTGACAAAGACCGAGATCTGACTTCTGATATAAATGCTTCTGACTAGGACAGATCCTTCGAGACGATACGACGAGACTTTGAAGATGAAACTGACAAGCCTTGCATGCCTAACGGTAAGAATTTCCTCCTCTTTGAGCTTAGTTTGACGTTTCATGAGTAGATCTTGATGAAAGATAGTTGATCAGGCTTTCCTCGATAAAAAAAAAAAAACTTCTCAGGATGACGATGAACTCCTCCTTGAGCTGGATCTCATGACAATCTTCAAACTTTACCAGTGAGTACTTAGAACCGCTTCACTTCTTTCAGTCTCAAACTTGTTCTGATCTTGTTTCTAAAAATTACGAGTGAACAGGAACTTGCACAGAGATACGCAAAGTTCAGAGACTCCTCTTGAGTCTTTAGATTTATCAAACCAACTGACCAGCTCCAGAACAAGATAAGTCTTCAATTTCCTGAGAATTAACTTGCTTCTGAGTAGACTTTGATGATAAAACTTCTGAAACTTCACTAACGACTTGCAAAACTTCCCTTACTGAAGATAATAAATCACTCCAGCTTTTGTACCTGTGACCTGCAACACAGAAACTTGGACTCCAAAATGGACTTGTCAGAGGTAAGTATGCCCAGTTGGACTCCAAAATGGACTTGTCAGAGGTAAGTATGCCCAGGTAAGTTTCAATATTTTCTGACTGCAAATATTGAAATAGATCTCCAAACAAGAAAATTTTAATAATTAAAAATTAAGCTAAAAAAACTTAAAACATTATAAACAGATTCTTGTTAAACACTTATCTAATAAAATACCTGGGCAGAGTCATCTATCCTTAGATGACTCTGAGTTGGCTTAAACCTGTTTCTACTCTAGGCCCTGGTAGGACCTTTGTGAGTATGTCTGCTGCATTTTGTGATGTGTGAATCTTCTCAACTAGAACTTGCTTGCTTTCTATTATGTCTCTAATGAAATGCATCTTGATGTCAATGTGATTTGTCTTTTCATGAAAGGCAGAGTCATCTATCCTTAGATGACTCTGAGTTGGCTTAAACCTGTTTCTACTCTAGGCCCTGGTAGGACCTTTGTGAGTATGTCTGCTGCATTTTGTGATGTGTGAATCTTCTCAACTAGAACTTGCTTGCTTTCTATTATGTCTCTAATGAAATGCATCTTGATGTCAATGTGATTTGTCTTTTCATGAAATGTACTGTTCTTTGCTAGACATATAGCACTCTGCGAATCACAGTAAACTTTAGCATTTTCATTAGTTAGATTCAATTCACTGCAAAAACCTTTTAACCATATAGCCTCTTTGATTGCTTCTGTTAGGGCTACATATTCTGATTCTGTTGTTGATAGGGCTACTATGCGTTGTAGACTAGATCTCCAGCTTACAGTATTTCCGCCTACTTGAAATACATAGCCTGTAATTGAACGTCTCTTGTCTAAATCACCTGCATAGTCAGCATCAACATATCCAATAATATTGAAATTATCTCTTTTGTTAAAGGCAACATATCCAATAATATTGAAATTATCTCTTTTGTTAAAGGTTAAACAATTAGACAAACTCCCTTTTAGGTATCTGAGAATCCATTTTACAGCTTGCCAATGCATCTTCCCTGGATTTCCCATAAACCTGCTCACTAAGCCAACTCCATAAGCCAAATCAGGTCTTGAACCCACCATTGCATACATTAGACTTCCTGTAGCACTTGCATAGGGAACATCTTCCATCTCTTTAGCTTCTGATTTTGCCTCTTTTTGGGTCAAACTCCGCAGTTTAAACTGTGAAACAATAGGGGTAGTCACTGGTTTGCAGTCTTGCATGTTGAATGTTTGTAGAACTTGAGATAGGTACTTCTCTTGACTTAGCTTTAAAACTCCATTCTTTCTATCTCTGATTATTTGCATTCCCAAAATCTTATCAGCTGCTCCTAAGTCCTTCATCTCAAATTCTTCGTTTAGTTTTTCCTTTAGGTTGTTAATCACTACTTTGCTCTTGGATGCTATAAGCATGTCATCAATATAGATCAATAGGAACACTTGATATTTTCCTTCTCCTTTTGTGTACACACACTGATCATAGCTGCTTCTTAGGAAACCTTGTGCCAACATGAATCCTTTAAAACCCCTGTTCCATTGCCTTGGACTCTGCTTTAAACCGTAGAGAGACTTCCTTAGGAAACACACCTGATTCTCCTTCCCTTTCACTTTGAAACCTTCTGGCTGTTCCATGAATATTTCTTCTTCTAAATTCCCATGAAGAAAAGCAGTTTTAACATCCATTTGCTCTAATTCCATATCCTGATATACTACCAGAGATAGAATTATCCTTATGGATACATGTTTGACAACAGGCGCAAAAACTTCCTCATAGTCAATTCCTTCAACTTGAGAAAACCCCTTTGCTACAAGCCTTGCTTTAAACCTGATGTTTTCTATTCCTGTCTGACCAGACTTTTTTGTGTAAATCCATTTACTTCCAATGACCTTCTTGTCTTTAGGTCTATCTACTATATCCAAAGTGTGATTCTTAAGAAGTGACTCCATTTCCTCTATCATGCCTCCTTTCCAAGAATCCCATTCAGCTCCATTCTTAGCTTCTAGATAGCTCTGCGGTTCTGTAAGGTCCACAGAAGCTGCTCCAGCTAATACATAAGCTACAAAACTATCTTCATTGAATCTAGATGGAGGCTTGATCTGTCTTCTGGTTCTATCTCTAGCCAGTAGATAATCATCTAGATTTATGTTGTTTGTAGGCTGACTTTCTACTTCATCTTCTGAACTTTCTTCAGCTTGTTCCTCAGCCCGGTTTTCCTCTGGTTCTTCTGATGTTTCTTCTGTTGTCTCAGCTTGCTTTGTCTCTGTGACTCCTGGTTGCACCAGAATCTGATTGAAATGAACCCTCTTTCTAGCTGCTTGATCTGCATCTTTGAACTTCAATACTTCCTTGTAGACAACTTCCTCATTGAATACAACATTTCTGCTGATTACAACCTTTTGATCTTCTGGTGCATAGGGAACATTTTCCATCTCTTTAGCTTCTGATTCTGCCTCTTGTTGGGTTAAACTCCGCAGTTTAAACTGTGAACCAATAGGGGCAGTAACTGGTTTGCAGTCTTGCATATTGAATGTTTGTAGAACTTGAGATAGGTACTTTCTCTTGATTTAGAGGGGCAGTAACTGGTTTGCAGTCTTGCATATTGAATGTTTGTAGAACTTGAGATAGGTACTTTCTCTTGATTTAGTTTTAGAACTCCATTCTTCCTGTCCCTTATGATTTTCATTCCCAAAATCTTATCAGCTGCTCCTAAGTCTTTCATCTCAAATTCTTCACTTAGCTTTCCCTTTGGCTGTTGATTACTGCTTTGCTTTTGGATGCTATAAGCATGTCATCAACATAAATCAATAGAAACACTTGATCCTTTCCTTCTCATTTTGTGTACACACATTGATCATAGATGCTTTTTATGAAACCTTGAGCTAACATAAATCCATTAAAACGCTTTGTTCCATTGTCTTGGACTCTGTTTCAAACCGTAAAGAGATTTCCGCAAAAGACACACCTGATTTTCTTTTCCTATCACTTTAAATCCCTCTGGTTGTTCCATGAAAATTTCCTCTTCTAGGTTTCCATGGAGAAAAGCAGTTTTAACATCCATTTGCTCCAATTCCATATCCTGATATACTACCAAAGATAGTATTATCCTTATGGATACATGTTTGACAACAGGAGCAAAAACTTCCTCATTGTCAACTCCTTCAACTTGTGAGAATCCCTTTGCTACAAGCCTTGACTTAAATCTGATGTTGATTTCTCCTGCTTGTCCTGACTTTTTCGTGTAAATCCATTTACTCCCAATGACCTTCTTGTCTTTAGGTCTGTCAACTATATCCCAAGCCTGATTTTGAGAAGTGATTCCATTTCCTCTATCATGCCACCTTTCCATGAATCCCATTCAGCTCTATTCTTAGCTTCTAGGTAATTCTGCGGTTCTGTAAGGTCTACAGAAGCTGCACCAGCTAATGCATAAGCCACAAAACTGTCTTCATTGAATCTAGATGGAGGCTTGATCTGTCTCCTTGTTCTATCCCTTGCTAACAGATAGTTATCTAGATTTATGCTGTTAGTAGGCTGAACTTCCTCTTCCTCTTCTGAACTTTCTTCAACTTGTTACTCTGCTTGACGACTTTCAGCTTCTTCTGAGATCTCTTCTGTTGACTCAGCCTGCTTAGTCTCTGTAATTCCTGGTTGAACCAGAATCTGATTGAAGTGAACCCTCTTTCTAGCTGTTTGATCTGCATCCTTGAACTTCAATTCTTCCTTGTAGACAACTTCTTCATTAAAAACAACATTTCTGCTGATCACAACCTTTTGATCTTCTGGAAGCCAAACTTTGTATCCCTTTACACCTTTAGGATAACCAATGAAGTAACCCTTTACAGCTCTAGGTTCTGTTTTCCCTTGAATAGTGTGGACATAAGCAACACAACCAAACCTTCTGAGATGATCTAGATTAGGTTTGTTTCCAGACCATATTTCTTCTGGTTGTTTGAAATCAACTGCTGAGTTAGGCGCTCTATTTATGAGGTTTACTACTGTGCAAGCTGTTTCTGCCCAAAACTTTTGCTCTAAACCCGTTTCTGACAGCAAACACCTAACCTTCGCCATAATTGTGCGGTTCATTCTCTCTGAAACGCCATTTTGTTGTGGTGTGTATGGGCACGTCTTATGTCTTATTACACCTGTGTTCCTGCACAACTCATCAAACAGATTATTGCAAAATTCTAAACCATTATCCGTTCTTAGACTTTTAACCCTTTTTCCTTTCTGATTCTCCACTTCAGTTTTCCACTCTTTGAACCTTGTGAAAGCTTCATCCTTTGACCTGAGAAAGTATATCCAAACTTTTCTAGAATCTGAGAAAGTATATCCAAACTTTTCTAGAATAGTCATCAATAAAAGTAAGGAAATACTTACAGTCCCCAAGGCTAGGTGGTGTGGATGGAGAACCCCACAAATCTGAATGTATGTAGTCTAGAATCCCTTTTGATGTGTGTTGTCCTTTCCCAAAACTTTGCTTGTGAGATTTTCCTAGGACACAGTCTTCACAAAAATCTAGATCTTTCACTTCCTTTTCTGGCAAGATCCCTCTCTTAGCTAAGATCTTCATTCCCTGCAAACTCATATGAGCCAGCCTTCTGTGCCACTTAGAAGTTGAGCTTTGATTGCTTTGAACAATGTTAACTTCTGGTCTTAAAACTTTCCCTTCTAGAAAATATAAGCCATTGTTGTATTTCCCTGAAATAACTTTCTTTGAGTTCTTATAGAAATTGACTTTGTAGTTCTCTCCTGAATAAGTGCAACTAGCCTTTTCCAGCATTCCATAAGAGATTAGGTTCCTTGTCATTGTGGGCATGTACCTAACATCTGTAAGAACAATAACAGATTTATCAGTATTTTCAATTTTAATACATGTACCTAACATCTGTAAGAACAATAACAGATTTATCAGTATTTTCAATTTTAATACTTCCCATGCCCTTTACCTCACTATGGGAGTTATTTCCCATATACACTTTTCCTCCATCTATCTCTCTGAAATCGCTGAGAAGATCCCTTCCCATATACACTTTTCCTCCATCTATCTCTCTGAAATCGCTGAGAAGATCCCTGTTTGGAGTGATATGAAACGTGCATCCCGAATCCAGAACCCACTCGTCTTTGACGTCTTGAGAACTAGCTGGTAGGACCAGATAATCATCTTCCTTCTTAGCCATGTTAACAATGTTTGAGCTACTCCCATTTGAGCCTTTGTTCTTCCTCTCTGGACAGTCACGCTTCCAATGGCCTTCATTACCACACTGAAAGCATCCAGTTTCAGACTTATCCTTGTTGCCTTTTCAATTTCTGGATCTGGATTGACTTCTTCCTCTGCTCTTTGATCTGCCTCTTCCTTTCTTATCCTTCTTCTTTTCTGATCTTCCTCTGTTAGCCTGAATTATCAATCCTTCGCTTACATTCCGTGAAAGCTTTCCACTCTCCCTTAACTCCCTTTCCTTGGAATTTGTTGAAGCTATTACTTCTCTTAGACTTTTTCAGACTTATCCTTGTTGCCTTTTCAATTTCTGGATCTGGATTGACTTCTTCCTCTGCTCTTTGATCTGCCTCTTCCTTTCTTATCCTTCTTCTTTTCTGATCTTCCTCTGTTAGCCTGAATTATCAATCCTTCGCTTACATTCCGTGAAAGCTTTCCACTCTCCCTTAACTCCCTTTCCTTGGAATTTGTTGAAGCTATTACTTCTCTTAGACTTAGAATAGCTCTGCTATATTTGAGAGTATCTTTGAGGTGTGAAGCTATTACTTCTCTTAGACTTAGAATAGCTCTGCTATATTTGAGAGTATCTTTGAGGTGATCAAAACAACTTGGTAGAGACCTTAGGAGAATCACTGCCTGTGACTCTTCTGTCAAAACCACACCAATGTTTATGAGATCTTATACTAACTTCAGAAACTCATCTACATTCTCATCAGTTGATCTTTTGTCGTCCATCTTGAATGAATAGAACCTCAGCTGTAGGTAAATTCGATCTGGTAAAGAACTTTCCATGTATAACTTGTCAAGAGCATTCCACATAGCATAGGCTGTTTCACAGTGACCAATTTTCCTTAGAACTTTATTGCTAATGTTGATTATGATCATATCCATTGCTTTCTCTGACATATCAACTTTCTTCTGATCCAATTCTTGCTCCTTTTCTTCTGAACTGTCTTCTTGATCCTCTTTTTGACCATCTCCTTTAATTTCTTTCTTTTTGGTTGCAGGTGTCTTGTAAAGGTTTCCATCAAGAATTGCCTCTTTCAATCCAGCAGTTCTAATATGAGATAACATTCTCTTCTTCCACATAGACATGAACGGTAGACATGTTAGTAGAGATTTGAACTAACCTTGAATTTTTTCTCTTCGCAGGTCAAGATCCTTCGTTCTGAAGCATCACACAATCCTCCTCCTTGACGAATCTGGTAAGCAACTTCAGCACCTAAGTGCTCTGATACCAATTGTTAAGTTTAAAGATCGATTACTTGAAATTGCTTGCAGATTACGTTAACGCTTTGAGAACTAGATGCAGAACATAAACGACACAATCCTATTTGTTAATCTGTCAAACTTTTAGAAATCAGCGAGAGAACCATACAATTCCGGTGCAAACAAAAGTGAAAAACAGGGTTCCGGTGAGTGCAATTGATGTCTATCAGATAAAAGTTCTTCGTTATCATTTGAACATTTGAGAAATTTTTGTGCTGTGTCTCAGAGAAAGGTGAAGAAAATATAGATGGAGCTGAAGAGAATGCTGAGAAGCCGGATGAATAAAAAAACGATTCTGACGTCGAAGACCTTTCTGACATCGATGATGATGAGGTCGGTAGTTGTTTTGCTTTCTTCTGTTTGTTGTAAATGCCATGTCAACTGTCCAACCTTGAATATGGAACATTCAGTTTCACTTGATTATATTTGATCATCAGTCATAATATTTTACTGTTGTCTAGGTGAATTGCTATATTCATAACGAGGAGGAAAAGCGCTATAAGAAGATCGTATGGGAAGAAATGAACAGAGAATATCTAATTGCTATATTCATAACGAGGAGGAAAAGCGCTATAAGAAGATCGTATGGGAAGAAATGAACAGAGAATATCTTGAGGTGGGTTCAGAGCCTAAATATCATATATGAGATCAATCACTCATAACAAACAAAATGATATTTGATTTGCAGGAGCAAGCAGCCAAGGAAGCATCTCTGAAGGAGGCCGAAGCTTTATATGGGGACAGCTCTAATTGCCCAGAATATGCAAAGAAGCTTTACGAAGCTGCTAAAGCTGCTACGGCACAATCAAGAAAGGTAACTCAGTTTGAACTTATGTTTCTGGTTTCATGTCAAGAATCTGTCTTATGGAGAATGACATGTGATTTCTCAATCAAACTCTGATTCTGTTCTCTGTCTCTTCAAATAGGAAAAGCAACAAAAACGAGCTGAGGAAGCAAAGAACATGGGCCCCCCAGCCACAGCCGCGGAAGCTGTTCAGCGGTGCAGAGAAAGAGAGAATGGACAAAGCAGCTAGAGGAGAAAACGAGGGAGGAATTGGTACCCCTAATGACGATGAAGAACTATATGCCTTTTTTGTGAAGACTACAGTTTAGTGTTTTTTTCTCCTTACCCAAAGCACCTGTATAGGAGCTTGTTCAATATGCCTTCTGTAGGATCTTGTCCTAAACATGTTTCTTCTGTCAAACTTTTAGCGTTCAGCGAGAGAACCATACAATTGCGGTGCGAACAAAAGTGAAAAACAGTGTTCCGGTGAGTGCAATTGATGTCTATCAGATTAAAGTTCTTCGTTATCATTTGAACATTTGAGAAATCTTTTTGTGCTGTGTCTCAGATAAAGGTGAAGAAAATGAAGATGGAGCTGAAGAGAATGCTGATAAGCCGGATGAATCAGGAAACGTTTCTGACGTCGAAGACCTTTCTGACATCGATGATGATGAGGTCGGTAGTACCTTTCTGACATCGATGATGATGAGGTCGGTAGTTGTTTTGCTTTCTTATGTTTGTAGTAAATGCCATGTCAAATGCCCAACCTTGAATATGGAACATTCAGTTTCAGATTGTATTTGATCATCGGTCAGAATATTTTACTGTTGTCTAGGTAAATTGCTATATTCACAACGAGGAGGAAAAGCGCTATAAGAAGATCGTATGGGAAGAAATGAACAGAGAAGCCAAGGAAGCAGCTCTGAAGGAGGCTGAAGCTTTATATGGGGACAGCTCTAATTGTCCAGAATATGCAAAGAAGCTTTACGAATCTGCTAAAGCTGCTACGGCACAATCTAGAAAGGTAACTAGGTTTGAACTTTGCAGTTATGTTCCTGGTTTCATATCAAGTATCTGACATATGGTTTCTCAATCAAACTCTGCTTCTGTTCTCTCTTTCTTCATATAGGAAAAACAACAAAAACGAGCTGAGGAAGCAAAGAATATGGCTCCCCCAGCCACAGCCGCAGAAGCTGTTCAGCGAACTCTTGTAAAAAAGGTGAAAAATGTCTCTTCTTTGATGCATTGATACAATTTGTTAAAATCACGACCTGACTTAAGCGTCATGACTCTTACAGAAACTTACTGCTTCAATCAACTTAGATGTTTTGGATGAGCTCTTTGATACATCATCCGTAAGTTTTATATCTTGTCTTATGTTTTCTTCACTTTCAGGTCTATAAGTGTAGTAAGTAAGCATTATACAAATGTTTTTTTTATGACTCTTACAGAAACTTACTGCTTCAATCAACTTAGATGTTTTGGATGAGCTCTTTGATACATCATCCGTAAGTTTTATATCTTGTCTTATGTTTTCTTCACTTTCAGGTCTATAAGTGTAGTAAGTAAGCATTATACAAATGTTTTTTTTGCCATTTCTTATTTCAGCCAGCTGAGAAAGCAGCCAAGAGGTTGAGAACGGAGACAGACATGGAGAATAAGAAGAAAGTGAAGAGCAATGAAGATGAGAATGGTGAATATGAAAATGAAGCTGTAGAGGATGAAGAAGGCAATGTAGAATCATATGACATGAACACAGATCTTCTCACTTTCAGGTCTATAAGTGTAGTAAGTAAGCATTATACAAATGTTTTTTTTGCCATTTCTTATTTCAGCCAGCTGAGAAAGCAGCCAAGAGGTTGAGAACGGAGACAGACATGGAGAATAAGAAGAAAGTGAAGAGCAATGAAGATGAGAATGGTGAATATGAAAATGAAGCTGTAGAGGATGAAGAAGGCAATGTAGAATCATATGACATGAACACAGATCTTCACATTGGCGAGAAACTCTATGAAGAAGAAGAGGATGGTTATGATTTTTTTGAGTCATATTAATCTGTGGTGAACGAAAGTTTTTGGGGTTCTAACTTGCATTTGTTATGGAGAATCCTGCAAAATTTTGGTTTTATAGTAATATTTTGTTTCATAAAATATATATATATATATATATATTAATTAATATACGATATTTGTTTCTATATTATATAGAATTAACAATAGTTTATTTTTTAAAACAAATATCTGACAAAAAAAATAACTAATAAATTGGTTTCATAAAATAGTTGAAGCCAATATTTCTACAAAATAATGACAAACAATATTATCATCATTTAAAAGATATCACCATAACAGAAAATTTATGGTTATTTTGCAATTCAACTTATGTGAATCAACTTAATTTTGTAAAATTATTAATCTATATTTTTTATTTTTTTAATATTTTAAAATAAAGTGTAAGATAAATTTTAAGAAGATAAGTTAAGATTTTGACTATTTTATTCCTCACAATTTCAAAAACCAAATAATAATAACTTACTAATTTAGTATTCAATTTGACATAAACAATTTTATTAGATTTCTAAAAATTAATGACAAGTTAAATTAAATTAAATAATATACCACAAACTTACTTTAGAATGAATACTTTTAAAATATTACATAAGCTTAATTAATCTTTATTAAATTAATAATTTGTTATTTTTCTAGTAGCAAAATTTTGTATTAGATGCCTGATTCTAAAATTAGTGTTTTAGTGTATTATTTAAAATACTAAATATCTGAACTTTTTAAAACTTATTTAGTTTTATCGTTTTTGAAACACTATTATTTTGTTAATTTATAATTTTCAATTTTCAAAATTCAAAAAGAATAAATGTTGATAAAGATTACTATTTTCAATGGGAAAAAAATGTTAAAAAAAATAATATGTGGTGGTGAGACAACGCCACTTCAATATATTCCTTTTAAACTAGAGTAGATAAATCTTAATCTTAATATTTAGAGTTTTGAACTTTTGTGTGATCTTTAAGTAACTGCTTTACCACTTTTTAAACATTATTATTTTGTTAATTTATAATTTTCAATTTTCAAAATTCATAAAGAATAAATGTTGATAAAAACGACTATTTTCAATGAAAAAAAAAATTGTTAAAAAAAATAACACGTGGTGAAACAACAAACACTTAGATATATTCCTTTTAAATAAGGGTAGATAAATCTTAATATTTAGGGGGCTTTGAACTTTTGTGTGATCTTTAAGTAACCGCTTTACCGCTTTTTAAACACTATTATTTTGTTAATTTATAATTTTCAATTTTCAAAAAGAATAAATGTTGATAAAGACGATTTTTTTTTTTTGGTCATGAAAGCGTTGATAATGACGACTATTTTTACTTGAAAGCGTTGATAATGACGACTATTTTTACTTTTTAATGAAAAAAAAAAATTTGTTAAAAGAAGTAACACGTGTACACTTAAGTTCATTTCTTGTAAACCACGAATACCCTAGTATATAAGGTTTTGAACCTTTTGTGTGATCCTCTGTAAGCAGAGAAGTTAATGTAAGACTGGAGAGACATTAAGGTTTTTTCATCTCTAATCTCTTTTGATTTCTTTCTCCATCTCTCTCGTTCACCCGGGCAAAGTATTTTTTGAATTAAGGTTTGCTTTATTTTTGCTTTCTTCTTCTTATTCTTTGCAAATTCTTGTGATCACTGATAAAATCGTAGCGAATTTGAGTTAATGATTGGAATTGTTATATGCCCTTTGATTGTTTTTGCTGAATTCTTGATCTTGGTTTATCTGTTATGCGTTTTACATTGATGGGTTCTCTATTTCTTATCAAATTTTTGTTTCCTTTAATCATTCAGATGAGTCTCCACGAACAAAAAGATGAAGTGAAAAAAACTGAGGATCAATGTGTAGAGAGTAAAGACTCGACAACTGCTTCGTGCTCTTCTGTATCTGACGGTAGTGACAGCGGTATCTGACGGTAGTGACAGCAGATCCAACAAGTCACTTAGAATGTGCATTTTAGAAGAGGTTAGTATTGGTTAGTGATTGCTTTGATAGAGTGGATCATTACTAGTTCGAAAATCAAGATGAAAGTTCTCTTCCTTAATGCAGACTGAGAAATTTAGACAATATATTACTAGTTCGAAAATCAAGATGAAAGTTCTCTTCCTTAATGCAGACTGAGAAATTTAGACAATATCCTTTTTTTTTTTTTTGGACTGAAATAAGTTTTCATTACTTAAAGTTTCAGAGCATTACTGGGCTTATATAGCCAAATACAAGGATTAAAAAGAAATTTTTTGGACTGAAATAAGTTTTCATTACTTAAAGTTTCAGAGCATTACTGGGCTTATATAGCCAAATACAAGGATTAAAAAGAAAAGACCTATTAGAAATTAGGCCCAGGCACAATTCAGATTTTACAATGTTTTGAGGCTACTTAAAGTTTCAGAGCATTACTGGGCTTATATAGCCAAATACAAGGATTAAAAAGAAAAGACCTATTAGAAATTAGGCCCAGGCACAATTCAGATTTTACAATGTTTTGAGGCCCCCTAACAGATTGTGCAGAAGACTTGGGCTTAAAGCCCATACCCTGAATTAGGGTTTTCATCCTTATGCCGCCGCCAGAGACGAGAAGCCATGGTTTGTCCGATTTCAGGCTGTTGAAAGCCGAAGTTTCGCCGGGATTGAGAGCCGGTGAGGATGAAGCAAATGATCTTTTCAGGCTGTTGAAAGCCGAAGTTTCGCCGGGATTGAGAGCCGGTGAGGATGAAGCAAATGATCTGGTCCGCCATAAGGCACTAGACTCGGTTGAAAGAGCCGCGTGGAAGCGGTGTATTGTCCGAGTCGAGCTCGGTAATGTTCTTCGACTAAAATCGTCGAGAAGAGGAGAATAAAAGGGTTCAAGATCTGGATATTGTAACACCTGCAGATAATAAAAACCAGTGAGCACAATCAAGGGTGTTACGTTAAAAAGACTAAAGCTAGCACATATAGAGTTCCATTGAAGGTCAAGTCTTGTTCTTCTTCCAGTTTTGATGAAATGGTTAACGACCCAGCAGGAGAGTTTCGCCGGGATTGAGAGCCGGTGAGGATGAAGCAAATGATCTGGTCCGCCATAAGGCACTAGACTCGGTTGAAAGAGCCGCGTGGAAGCGGTGTATTGTCCGAGTCGAGCTCGGTAATGTTCTTCGACTAAAATCGTCGAGAAGAGGAGAATAAAAGGGTTCAAGATCTGGATATTGTAACACCTGCAGATAATAAAAACCAGTGAGCACAATCAAGGGTGTTACGTTAAAAAGACTAAAGCTAGCACATATAGAGTTCCATTGAAGGTCAAGTCTTGTTCTTCTTCCAGTTTTGATGAAATGGTTAACGACCCAGCAGGAGGAGATGGTTGAGCAGAGGTATGTACTAGGGGAATGGACCCGAGCCAGATTCGTTGATGAAATCAGTGAGGCCATCGGGTGAAACAGTGATGCGATTGCGATTAAACGAGCCCGGACTTGTTCTTCGGATCTTTGTTGGATAAGGAAAGTCGGGATGGATGGTGGATAAAACGATCTTCCGCCGGAGGAGGGTGGTGGATAAGGAAAGTCGGGATGGATGGTGGATAAAACGATCTTCCGCCGGAGGAGGGTGGTGGGACACTGTGACAAGCAGTGTCTCCGGCGGTGAAGTCTACAAAGCAAGCAAAGCCAAAGCAAAAGATTAGAGAAAATAACAAAAACAAACTCATAACAGTGAAGAAGAGGCAAAAGGGACAGAAGATCAGCTCCGGGCGACGGCAATGGTGACCTCCGTCGCCCCGGAACGGCGAAGCTATCAACGGATTTCTCAGATCTAAGTTCCTCGTTTTATGTGCCTGGGAGAGAAAAATTAGTCTTCTGAGTCTTTTATTCTTTTAGACAATATCCTAAGGATAGGAAAATGAGAGGTAAAAAGTCTTATGTTACAACATATTTCAAAGATTTATGAATTACTCTTGTAGGTTTATCTTGATCATCTGATGTTACAACATATTTCAAAGATTTATGAATTACTCTTGTAGGTTTATCTTGATCATCTGATAATACTAAATTGTTTATTTTAGTGTCTCATTCAAAATACTAAATCTCTATTCAAAAATACTAAATTGTTGTTGTTAGCTTACTCCAACACAAAAAATTTCCTTTGTACGGGTTTTTCTCTCTCGTCTCTTGAAGTCGGAAGAAAAAACGAGATCTGCAACTCCGGCGGTGCGTGTGAGTCACCGTGATCACCGCACCGGTCC
>CM071720.1:14804649-14817877 GCA_036630335.1 Physaria fendleri | reverse complement strand
TAATTTCCAAATTTAATAGAAAATCAATTCGTAATCAATTAAATTAGGAAATAATAATTCAACGGTTAAGATCGAGAATAACCGACACGTGTCACAATCCTGAATTTTATCATGTTCAAACCCAATTTATATAATAAGATATATATTTTAAAACTACAATTTTTCATTATTAGTTCTAAAAATCTAAATAATTATTTTTTTAATTATTATAATATTTATCCAGAATTAGTGTTATATATAAATATTTGTTTTATCTAAGACAATTTTTTTTAGATAAATAATAACCCTTTATTTATACATTATACATATTGTATGTTTGTTATTTTTTATAATTATCTGAAAATCACTAAAATTATTATTTTAAAAAAAAATTTCTAATCTTTATCTAAAATTAATGTTTATATTTTATTGTTATCTATCTAAAGAGGGTGAAAGACCCACACAGGGCCGGTCCTGCCATAAGGCAAAGGAGGCCATTGCCTTGGACTCCCATTTTCGGAGGGCCCATATTTTTTAAAAAAATTAAACTATACATTTATATCATATAACATTTATGATAGAAACAAAGTTAACATTATTTTGGGGTTGGTGTGGGATAGAAACAAAGTTAACATTATTTTGGGGTTGGTGTGGTGGTTGAGTGGCTCATGTTAGGTGGCCTCTATTCGGGTTCGAATCCCTCCATCTACAATTTTTTTTTTTTTTAATGGCTTAAGGCCTAAAAAAAATTTGGGCCTAGGGTCCCAAAATAATCTTGACCGGCCCTGGACCCACAGTTTGAAACATATCGAGCGGTTTTTAGACCTCGGTCTGGATCCATCCAAAACAAACTTTAATGGTTTGTAACCCCATACTTTTTAAAATAATGATCTCAGACTCCATAAAACCTTTAGTTCTTTAATTTTGCTATTAAAATTATTTAATCATTTAAACAGTGATTTACAATCGATTAATTATTAAATTATGAATAAATTATAAAATCAATTCTAATACGAACTAGTTATAACTAATTCGACGAATTATTTACAATCTACAAATTATTTAATAATAGACGAATTATTAAAAACTAATTAGTTTTTGTTCACTGAAAATAAACTTTTATTAATTTCAGCCTCAAAAGATCAAGTCATTTAGTTTTTTTATTTATGTATATTAATTACCTTTTTTTAATAAATAGTAAACATTTTATGAAAATGAATTACGGAGTTTATAATTTACTTTGTAAATCTCTCAAAATTTTATTTTTATAAAAAATTAATTATTCGGTTTATAATTCACTTTGTAAACCTTTTAAAATTTCATTTCATAAAAATTTAACTATTCGGTTTATAATTAACAAAGTGACAAATTCAATTACTCGGTTTATAATTCATTTTGTAAATCTCTCAGAATTTTATTTTGTAAAATTCAATTGTTCGGTTTATAATCTACTTAGTAAACTCTAAGAATTTTATTTTCATGAAATATATATTATCTATTAAAAATAATTAATATACATAGAGAAAAAATGGAGAAAGATCTCTAGCCACCCTGAATTAAAAATACCAGGCCCTATCCACCCGGATGTTTGGCATGGGTATAATTTTACACGAAAAAGTTAATGATCTAAATCCCCCATTCATAACATAATGGTCTTATAAAACACGGAATATTTCATACAGCTTAATTAGTAATAAAATCGCGATTAGTATTATACCGAAATCAAAACTAAATTAATTAAACTAATCACTAATTTGATATTAAATTACAAATATATATAAATATATTATAACGTGAAATCAAATATAAACCAACTAGAAAGTTATTAATCTTAGAATTTGTGCTTTTATAAAAACAATTTCATTTATTTTCCCCACTAAAAAAAGAAGAAAAATAATATATAGGAAAAAGATAGAAAAATATCGAATATTAATAGCATAATTTTCTATTTTTCTCAAATGTATAACGGAGAAACAAATAGGAAAAAATTATAATATCATAATATTTTAAACTATAAAACTAATATAATATTTTAATTGGGTTTTTTATTTAATTTCACGTTATATATATATACATATATATATATATATATATTTAATCTTAATATCAAATTAGCAATCAGTTTGAATAATTTAGTTTTAATTTCGATACAACAATAAGTATATTTTAAATCGTGATTTATAAGACCATTATGTTTTAAATGGGTGGATTTAAACCATTAAAAATGTTCGATGTAAAATTAGACCTAGGCTAAACATTCGGATGGATAGAGCCTGATATTTTTAGTTCGGGGTGACTACAGACCTTTTTCCCGAGAAAAAACTAACAATTACTTATTATAATTGATTTTATAATTTAATAATTTATCGATTGTAAATTACGATTCAATTGATTAAATAATTTTAATAGGAAAATTATCTAAAAAAATCATTTAAGCCTTTACAAAAAATAAATCGATTTGGTTTAGTGGTAAACGGATTATTTCTAGATAAAATCATTTAAGACTAAATGCTACATGTGGATTGAGACGATTATTTTTTAAAGTAGAAGATTACAAACCATTAAAGTTTGTTTTGGATCCAGATCGAGGTCTTAAAAACCATAGGGACTGAGTCTGATATGTTTCAAACTGTGGGGCTAAAGATCTTTCATCCATCTAAAAATTTTAAAATAGTTTTTGAAGATATTTGAAGTATTCAAAGAAGCTTTTTAATTGTAAGAAATGTGACTGTGAAAATGGAACATGTGTATAATTAACATGAGTAGCTACACGCTATATAAATACAATTTTTTATGTAATGCCAAACAAGATTATATATGTTTGCAATCAGGTTTGCTATTTAGCATGTGTTATATGGGATACATCACACGACCCAAAAAATTTTAGTCTACTTTTGTTAAAGATTAAAGAGCCCATTTTTGTCTATTTTTTGTTTTTGTTAAAGATTAAATGGCCCATTTTTATTTTTGTGAAGATTAAAGGGCCCAATATCTTTATAATGCCTATTTTAAAAATTGATTTTTAAAACTTAAAGTCTTATTTTTTGGGTTAGTACATGGCCTTGAATCCGTTCGAAACAGCCTGTTTGCAATGTTGTAAAGTCTATGAGCTATAGGAGGATGTGTTAGAACACAAGGGCTAAGTTAAGCATGAATTGTCATTCCATTACAAACGATGAAATGCAAGTCTAGTTGAAGTAACTCTTGGTGTAGGATTTTAGAGATCGAAATTGAAGTTTCTTGCAGAACACGAAATTGAACTTTGAGACTTATACGTAGGACACAAACACGATCGGATTTGTTAACCCAGTTCACCACCGTGGTGGCTACGTCTGGGGGGAGCCTTGCTCACCAATTCACTCTTATAGTCTCCGGTTAAACTCCATCGGAAAGATTACAAGGCCAAATATAAAAGCTTTAAACTCCAAGAACAAGAGAAAAGAGACAACACTACAATTCTGGTAAGTCGACTCCTTCTATTGCTTTCTTAGACTTTTCTTCAAGATATTCTCTCCTGAAATCTTGAGTCTCATTCGCTCTGTATTTTCCGTCGTGCTAAGCTTGAAGATGATCGACACTCATTTATTAAAGCCGCCAAAACTTGGAGTTATTAAAGAACCCAACACTTAACCGAGTGGGCTAAAGAAAGACCCAAAGGACTTGTTTTGGCTAAGCTAAGCCCAATAAGGCCCAGCAATATGAAGATAATCACACAAACTCCTCCTTCGTCATTTGTAAACCGACAGCCCCCGCAAAACGCGCTTCAGAGAAAGAAAGAGTCGATCTGATGTACATCCTCTTCCAGCTGCTTCCATAACTCTCTGCATCAGCTTCCTCAACTTATTCAACAGGTAAGTAGCTCCTCCTTGCTTCTTAACTGAAATAGAGCTGAAGAAATATTCTGCGACTTCTGAAATTTCAAAGAAAATGACTTGAATAGGAACTTTTGACACAACTCTGAGACGCTGGAGATGAAAATGACAAGCCTTGCATGTCTAATCGGTACGAACTTCTCCTCCTTAAGCTTAGATTGACGATTTCATGGATAGATCTAGATGAAAGAAAGTTGATCAGGCTCTCCTTCATTAAAAAAAATTATCCTCAGGAAGACAAACTTGACTCCTCCTTGAGCTGGATCTCATGACAATCCGCAAACATGACTTGTAAGAACGAAGAGCCCCTTCACTTCTTTACCTTCTCTTTTCCTTGCTTTGACCTTGACAATAAATAAGAGTGAACATCGGTTTCTGAAACAGAAACTTGCACAGCGTGAAAAGAAGTTCTGAGACTCCTCCTGAGTCTTGAGATTTATCCAAGCAATTTGCCAACTCCAGAACAAGATAAGATCTTCAATTCCCTGAGATTTAACTTGAAACTGAGAAGACATGGCTGATAATACTCCTGTAAAACTTCATTAATCACTTGCAAAACCTCCCTTACTACAGGTAATAAATCACTCCTTCTTATGTATCTGTGACCTGCAACAAAAACACTAGGACTCCAAATTGGATATGTCAGAGGTAAGTAGGCCCAGGTAAGTTTCAATATTTTCTGACAGCAAATACTGAAATAAAATCTCCAAACAAGAAATTCTAATAATTAAGAATCAAGTTTAAAAAACTCAAAACATTATAAACAATTTCTTGTTAAACTTTAACTAATAAAATACCTGGGCAGAGCAATCTATCCTTAGATGACTCTGAGTTGGCTCAAACTTGTTTCTACTCTAGGCCCTGGTAGGACCTTAGTGAGTATGTCTGCTGCATTTTGTGATGTGTGAATCTTCTCAACTAGAACCTGCTTACTTTCTATTATGTCTCTAGTGAAATGCATCTTGATGTCTATATGCTTTGTTCTTTCATGGAATGTACTATTCTTTGCTAGACATATAGCACTCTGCGAATCACCATAAACTTTAACATTTTCATTAGTTAGATTCAACTCACTGCAAAAACCTTTTAACCATATAGCCTATTTGATTGCTTCTGTTAGGACTACATATTCTGATTCTGTTGTTGATAGAGTCACTATACGTTGTAGACTAGACCTCCAACTTACAGTATTCCCACCTACTTGAAATACATAGCATGTAATTGAACGTCTCTTGTCTAAATCACCTGCATAGTCTGCATCAACATTGCCAATAATATTGAAAGTATCTCTTTTGTTAAAGGTTAAACAGTTAGACAAACTCCCTTTTAGGTATCTGAGAATCCATTTTACTGCTTACCAATGCATCTTCCCTGGATTTCCCATAAACCTGCTCACTAAGCCAACTCCATAAGCCAAGTCAGGTCTTGATCCCACCATTGCATACATTAGACTTCCTGTAGCACTTGCATAGGGAACATTTTCCATCTCTTTAGCTTCTGATTCTGCCTCTTGTTGGGTTAAACTCCGCAGTCTAAACTGTGAACCAATAGGGGCAGTCACTGGTTTACAGTCTTGCATATTGAATGTTTGTAGAACTTGAGATAGGTACTTCTCTTTTGAATGTTTGTAGAACTTGAGATAGGTACTTCTCTTGACTTAGCTTTAGAACTCCATTCTTTCTGTCCCTGATTATTTGCATCCCCAAAATCTTATCAGCTGCTCCTAAGTCCTTCATCTTAAATTCCTCATTTAACTTTTCTTTAAGTCTGTTGATAACTTCTTTGCTTTTGGATGTTATAAGCATGTCATCAACATAGATCAATAGGAATACTTGATCCTTTCCTTCTCTTTTTGTGTAAAACACTGGTCATAGCTGCTTCTTAGGAAACCTTGATCCATCATAAAGCTATTAAAACGTTTGTTCCATTGCCTTGGACTCTGCTTTAAACCGTAGAGAGACTTCCTTAATTAGCACACTTGATTTTCCTTTCCTTTTACTTTAAATCCCTCTGGTTTTTCCATGAATATTTCTTCTTCTATATCCCCATGAAGAAAAGTCGCTTTAACATCCATTTGCTCCAATTCCATATCTTGATAGACTACCAAAGATAGAATTATCCTTATTGCTTCTTAGGAAACCTTGATCCATCATAAAGCTATTAAAACGTTTGTTCCATTGCCTTGGACTCTGCTTTAAACCGTAGAGAGACTTCCTTAATTAGCACACTTGATTTTCCTTTCCTTTTACTTTAAATCCCTCTGGTTTTTCCATGAATATTTCTTCTTCTATATCCCCATGAAGAAAAGTCGCTTTAACATCCATTTGCTCCAATTCCATATCTTGATAGACTACCAAAGATAGAATTATCCTTATGGATACATGCTTTTTAACATCCATTTGCTCCAATTCCATATCTTGATAGACTACCAAAGATAGAATTATCCTTATGGATACATGCTTCACCACAGGAGCAAAAACTTCTTCGTAGTCTATTCCCTCAGCTTGAGAAAACCCCTTTGCTACAAGCCTTGCTTTAAACCTGATGTATTCTTCTTCTGTTAGACTAGACTTCTTCCTGAAAATCCATTTGCTCCCAGTGACCTTTTTGTGTGTTGGTCTATCAACTAAATCCCAAGTATGATTCTTTAGCAATGATTCCATTTCTTCTATCATACCCCCTTTCCATAAATTCCACTCTGTTCCACTCTTAGCTTCTTGATAGTTCTGCGGTTCTGTAAGGTCCATAGAAGCTGCTCCAGCTAATGCATAAGCTACAAAACTATCTTCATTGAATATAAGCTACAAAACTATCTTCATTGAATCTAGATGGAGGCTTGATCTGTGTTCTGATTCTATCTCTAGCCAGTAGATAATCATCTAGATTTGTGTTATTTGTAGGCTGAATTTCTACTTTATCTTCTGAACTTTCTTCAGCTTGTTACTCTGTTCGGTTTTCTTCTGGTTCTTCTGATGTTTCTTTTGTTGGCTCAGCTTGCTTTGTCTCTGTGACTCCCGGCTGAACCAGAATCTGATTGAAGTGAACCCTCTTTCTAGCTGCTTGGTCTGCATCTTTGAATTTCAATTCTTCCTTGTAGACAACTTCTTCATTGAATACAACATTTCTGCTGATCACAACTTTTTGATCTTCTGGGAGCCATACTTTGTATCCCTTTACTCCTTTAGAATACCCAATGAAGTAACCTTTCACAGCTCTAGGTTCTGTTTTTCCTTGAATGGTGTGAACATAAGCAACACAACCAAACCTCATGATATGATCTATATTAGGCTTGTTTCCAGACCATATTTCTTCTTGTTGCTTAAACTCAACTGCTGAGTTAGGAGCTCTGTTGATTAGGTAGACAACTGTGCATGCTGTTTTTGCCCAAAATTTTTTGTTCTAGACCAGTTTCTGACAGCAAACATCTGATCTTTTCCATGATTGTGCGATTCATTCTTTCTGATACACCATTCTGTTGTGGTGTATAAGAGCAAGTCTTATGTCTTATCACACCTGTATCCCTGCACAACTCATCAAACAGATTATTGTAAAATTCTAAACCATTGTTAGTTCTTAAACTTTTAACCCTTTTTCCTTTCTGATTCTCCACTTCAGTCTTCCACTCTTTAAACCTTGTAAAGGCTTCATCCTTTGACCTGAGAAAGTATATCCAAACTTTTCTAGAATAATCATCAATAAAAGTAATGAAATACTTACAATTCCCAAGGCTAGGTGGTGTGGATGGGGAACCCCACAAATCAGAATGAATGTGTGGTGTGGATGGGGAACCCCACAAATCAGAATGAATGTAGTCTAAGATTCCTTGTGAAGTGTCTTGTCCTTTCCCAAAGCTTTGCTTATGAGATTTTCCCAAAACACAGTCTTCACAGAAATCTAGTTTATTCACTTCTTTTTCTGGCAAGATCCCTCTCCTAGCTAAGATCTTCATTCCTTGTAGACTCATATGAGCCAACCTTCTATGCCACTTAGAAGTTGAACTTTGACTACTTTGAACAATGTTGACTTCTGGTCTTAGAACTTTTCCTTCTAGAAAGTATAAGCCATTGCAGTATTTTCCTGAAATGACTTTCTTTGAATTCTTGTAGAAGTTCACTCTGTAGTTCTCTCCTGAATAGGTGTAGCCGACTTTCTCTAACATTCCGTAGGAGATTAGATTCCTTGTCAATGTGGGCATGTACCTAACATCTGTAAGAACAATAACAGATTTATCAGTATTTTCAATTTTAATACTTCCCATACCCTTTACCTCACTATGGGAGTTGTTTCCCATATACACTTTTCCTCCATATATCTCTCTCTGAAATCGCTGAGAATGTCCTTGTTAGGAGTGACGTGAAAAGTGCATCCCGAATCCAACACCCACTCATCCTTAAAGTCTTGAGAACTAGCTGTTAGAACCAAATAGTCATCTTCCTTCTTTGCAATGTTTACAGTGTTTGAGCTGCTTCCACTTGAGCCTTCCTTCTTCTCTTCCTTCTTTGCAATGTTTACAGTGTTTGAGCTGCTTCCACTTGAGCCTTTGTTCTTCCTTTCTGGACAATCACGCTTCCAAATGACCTTCATTTCCACACTGAAAACATCCTGTTTCTGACTTATCTCGGTTTCCTTTTCCTTTTCTGGATCTTGAATTTCCTCTTCCTCTACTCTTGGATCTGCCTCTACCCTTCTTATCTTTCTTCTTATATTATCTTCCTCTGTTAGATTGAATTATCAATCCTTCACTTACATTCTTTGAAAGTTTACCACTTTCCCTTAACTCTCTTTCCTTTGACTTTGCTGAAGCTATTACTTCCTTTAGTTATAGAATAGCTCTGTCATATTGAGAGTATCCTTGATTTGATCAAAATAGCTTGGTAAAGACCTTAAAAGAATCACCGCCTGTGACTCTTCTGTTAAAAGAACTCCAATGTTTACAAGGTCTGAAACTAACTTCAGAAATTCATCCACATTCTCATCTATGGACCTTTTCTCATCCATCTTGTAAGAGTAGTATCTTAGCTGTAGGTAAATTCGATCAGGTCGAGAACTTTCCATGTATTCATTGTCAAGAGCATTCCACATGGCATAGACAATTTCACAGTGACCAAGCTTTCTCAGAACTTGATTACTGATATTGATAATGATCATGTCCATTGATTCATCCACATTCTCATCTATGGACCTTTTCTCATCCATCTTGTAAGAGTAGTATCTTAGCTGTAGGTAAATTCGATCAGGTCGAGAACTTTCCATGTATTCATTGTCAAGAGCATTCCACATGGCATAGACAATTTCACAGTGACCAAGCTTTCTCAGAACTTGATTACTGATATTGATAATGATCATGTCCATTGCTTTAGCTTTCTCAGAACTTGATTACTGATATTGATAATGATCATGTCCATTGCTTTCTCTGACATATCAAATTTCTTTGGATCTAACTCTGGTTCCTTTTCATATGAATTGTCTTCTTGATCCTCCTCCTGACCATCTCCTTTGACATCTTTCCTTTTGGTTTCTGACGTTTTGTACAGGTTACCATCAAGAATTGCTTCTTTCAATCCTGCAGTCCTGATATGAGATAGCATTCTCTTCTTCCACATAGAGAAGTCCCAGTACCATCAAATCTCTCAATAACATGAACAGAAGACATGTTAACAGAGATTTGATCCAACCTTGAATTTTTTCTTTGTTACAGGTCAAGATTCTTGGTTACTTTGTATCCTGCGATCCTCTTCCTCCTTGCGATTTTGGTAAGCAACTTTAGCACCTAAGTCCTCTGATACCAATTGTAGGATTTTAGAGATCGAAATTGAAGTTTCTTGCAGAACACGAAATTGAAATTTGAGACTTATACGCGGGACACAAACACGATCGGATTTGTTAACCCAGTTCACCACCGTGGTGGCTACGTCTGGGGGGAGCCTTTCTCACCAATTCACTCTTATAGTCTCCGGTTGAACTCCACCGGAAAGATTACAAGGCCAAATACAAAAGCTTTAAACTCCAAGAACAAGAGAAAAGAGACAACACTACAATTCTGGTAAGTCGACTCCTTCTATTGCTTTCTTAGACTTCTCTTTAAGATTTTCTCTCCTGAAATCTTGAGTCTCACTCCCTCTGTATTTTCCATCGTGCTAAGCTTGAAGATGATCGACACTCACTTATTAAAGCCGCCAAAACTTGGAGTTATTAAAGAACCCACCAACACTTAACAAAGTGGGCTAAAGAAAGACCCAAAGGACTTGTTTTGGCTAAGCTAAGCCCAATAAGGCCCAGCAATATGACGATAATCACACACTTGGTCCTTAAAAAAATGATTTCCAATGATACAAATTTGTTTTACCTTTTTTGCATTCAAGATATACACGTTCGGAAATAACATCTTTTTAGGAAAAAAGAACCGTAAAATATTGCGGATTTTGTAGGATCCTCTACACTTGTTAATGTTGAATCTTTTATTTAGAGAAAAAGATGTAGATTATTGATTAAATTAAAAAAAAAAAGAAAAAAAAGAAAGAAAAGAATTGGGCTATTAGTATTTTATTTATAATCTCCTATAATTTGAGAAACAAGGCTTACGCATCGTCGTCATAATCACTTTCACGGACCATATTTACGAACATCCATTATAATTTAATTATTAGAATAATTATAAAATATATCATTACAATTGATTTTAAAATAACTAAATGATCAATAACTTTTAAATTTTAGAAAAAAATCTTTTAGAATAAGTAAACCGCATATGGTGCAGAGAATTGCCTAGTGATGGATTATCTAATAAAAGATTTTTTAATTAAAATTATTAAAAGAATTTTCCGGCAAATCAAACATATTTCAAAGAACTAGCACACTCCTTGTTTTGTAAGTTTATAATAGAAAATATAGATCAATGCAAACTGATAAATACATACACAATACAACCTTCCTGACAAAAAAAAAAAACATACATAATACAACCTATATATATTGTAAAATAGACATGAACATTTCACTTGCAAGTAAAATGGAGATAGAGAAACAAACATAGCAAGATGATCGGAAACATCGAGAGAAGTAGGGGAGATGGAGGAGCTACCGGTCCCATGATCAACGGTACGAACAGTATCACTGATACAACAACCACAATGACCAAAACCGAACCTTTTCCGAATACATATTCGTTCTCCATTTTATTCTTCTTTGTAATTTTCTTATGTGATTTTTTTTTTTTTTTTTTCGTTCTCCATTTTATTCTTCTTTGTAATTTTCTTATGTGATTTTTTTTTTTTTTTTGTTCTGAAAGACTAGATTATATTAAAACAGAAGTCATGCACAGTTTTTTACACAAAAGCCCGAAAATAAGGAAAAAAATATTATTATTATTATTTTATATTTATTAAATTAAGAAAATAGATGAGTTATCACTACAAAAGAAGTTAAAATCAGTAACGCTCAATCTCAACATTAAAAGTTAATATATATATATATATATATATATATATTTATCAATTAGACACTATGCATGTAATGTTATTTTTTTTAAGTGAAATAAATTTGAAATTCATTCAAAATAAAACAAGACTCGGCAATGGTGACATTGTCTATGATTTGAAAACTGCCCATGTTTCAAAATTGTACCACAAGATAGATAATTAAAAATAAATTTATAACATAATTGTTTTTTTTTTTTTTTAAGATATTTACACTCTTAAAAAAAAAAAATTGTACCACAAGATAGATAATTAAAAATAAATTTATAACATAATTGTTTTTTTTTTTTTTTAAGATATTTACACTCTTAAAAGAAAAGCATTTTAGTTTTTAGACATCAATGGCAGTGGAAATGGAATCTGTGTATAACTAAGATGAGTAGCTAATACATATGCAGAACACACTAAATAGATATAATTTTTGTGTAGTGCTAACCAAAAAGGTCATGTTAAATTCTGAAGCAAATCTTGATGATATTGATGATGTCGTCCACCAAGATTATATATGTTTGCAATGTTGTCAATAGATTCTTTAATGATTTGTAAGATTGCCAACCATGAGTTCATTAGGGGTTTCCTATATAGGTATATGAGGCAGAAGAGGATGAATTAGAAGGCAAGGATCAAGTTAAGCATGAGGTGTCATTTCATTACAAACGATGAAACGCAAACCTCGGTGAAGTAACTCATGGTTCTTAAAAAAGGATTTCCAATGATATAAAGTCCTTTTACTTTTTTTTTTTCTTTTTGTTTTGCATTCATGATATCAGTTTTTTTTAAAAAAAATGTTTTTAGGGAAAAAAAGTCCTTAAAATATTGCGAATTTTGTAGGATCCTGGACGCTTGTTAATGTAGAATATATTTATTTAGGAAAAAAACTCGAAAAAAAAAAGATTTGGGTGGATTATTTGATTAAAGAATTTTTAATTAAAATTATTATTTATTTTTTCGGTAAATCAACATATATTATATTTTTATATAACTATTACATTCATCATTTCATAAGTCTATAAATTAACAATATACATCTAACAATATACATCAATACAAATTGATAAAATACGTGTATAATACAATCTGCATATTATGAAATCATAGACATGAACATTTCACTTGTAATGGAAATAGAGAAACAAAAAGAGCATAATGATCGGAAACATCGAGATAAGGAAGGAGGAGCCATCGGTTCCATCATCAACGGTACAAACAGTATCATTGATGTAACCATGACGGATCCAGAAATTACTTTTAGTGGGGGCGTAAAAAAATTCTTCAAAATATTGGGGACATAAGTGAAAAAAATCTTTAAAAAACTCAAAATATAACAATAAAGAAAAATTGAAAAAAAAAAAACCAAAAGAAATGGGGTCATATGTCCCCATCTTGATGTACCTACGTCTGCCATTATCATACGGACCAAGTCCGTTACAGTTTTCCATAGGACTCGAATTACAAGGACTTTTCCAGAACTTATTATATTGAGGTTTGAAAGCCCAGACCAACTTAACCTTGAAAATTAAAGGATGTCCTGGAGGGGATCCCGGTGTCGTAACCTTCACTTGGCGTGGGACTGGCGATCATGAGTTTTAACGGTGAATAACTCAAGGTGAATACTGTTCAGATAGGCGAAACTAGATGAGAGAGAAACCAGCGAAAAAAATACAGAGATAGATTTGAAGCCACCTTTATCGACCCTCCATGATTTAAGACTTGGATCCCATACCTTGAACAGGGCCGTTCCAATGATAACGGGGGCCCTAAGCGAACAAAAAAAAATGAGGCTCCCTAACAAAACAACAAATCGTAAAACAATATCTACTTAGTAAATACAACTTTCCTTGCAATTTTCTTAGCAAAATCATTCATGAGATTCACATAATCTATTTCTTCAACCATAGCTCT
>CM071720.1:14687307-14714686 GCA_036630335.1 Physaria fendleri | reverse complement strand
TTCTCTTTTGTTGCAGAACTGAAGTAACTCACTAGATGTTTTGAGGTTTGTGGCCTTTCAAAGCACAGTGCCTTTTGACGTGAGAGCAGCTCCATCAGGACTACCCCGAAACTGTAAACATCACTTTTCTCGTTTAGCAAACCCGTGTTGTAGTATTCTGGATCTAAGTAGCCAAGAGTCCCTTGCACCATTGTTGTTAGTTGCTCTTTATCCATAGGTATCAGTCGCGAAGCACCAAAATCAGCTACTTTTGCTGTTAAGTTTTCATCCAGTAGAATATTAGCAGTCTTGATGTCACGGTGGATGATTGGAATAGAAGCAGAGGAGTGAAGATATGCAAGAGTGCCAGCAATTTCTGTTGCTATCCTCAGACGATGTTCCCATGTAAATGAAGAATTGAATAAGGATCCGTGCAAGTGATCATAAAGAGTACCACTCGTGATGAATTCATATACCAGTAAGGGAATTTCAGTCTCTAGACAGCATCCCAAGATCTTAACCACGTTCCTGTGGTTGATTTGTGAAAGCACAAGCACTTCGTTGATGAACTGCTCCACTTGGCTACTATCTCCAAGCTTAGCTTTCTTTATAGCAACAATGGAGTTGTCTGGCAATATCCCTTTATACACAGTTCCTTGACCTCCCTCACCTAAGATTCTGCTCTCATCATAACCATTAGTTGCTTCCTTCATGCCTTCCTGAGTAAATATTTTGACATCAATGTTTGATGACCCTGCTCCTGACAGTCGTTGCATCAACATACCTCCACCATTTTGGTCGAAATATTGTTGTCTCAGCTTGATGTTCTTTAGGTGTTTCATTCTCTGCTGTATACAACTAACACCAATGCTGTATACAACTAACACCAAGCAGGACACACAAGAAGCCGATGGTGGTTCCTGTGGGTCATCACACATAGATGATTAGAGTGAGTTTTTCTTTTCACACATAGATGACAACTGAGGGGAGCTTACCAAGAACAATTTCAGTCCATTCATAGTATCTGGGCTTGTCTTTAGGAGTGCAGCTTTTATTGGCGGTGTTCATGTCGTAACCAGATGGGCAATTACAAAGGAAATCTCCCGCTATATTTTCACAGATGCTAGAGCCAGAGCAGTTATGTGTATTACTAGTACACTCATCTACGTCTGAAACAAGGAAAAAGACGTCAAGATGCAACAAGAAATGTATTGGGACAACAATAAAATCCGAAAAGAAGAAAGAAAAAAATGAAAACAATCTGAAGTACCTTGGCAACCATTTTCGCCTGAAAGGTATGGATTCCCATCAAACCCTGGTTTACATGCGCAGATATACCCGGTTCCACGAAAAGAGTCTTTACATGTGCTGTTCGCACCGCATATACTTTTGTTTCCAACTTCCTCGCATGTTTGATGACCAATAGACCAATCCAATACCACAGGGAACTTTGTGATATTCCGCAAATTCTTAAGATCTTCTTTAGAGCTGAAGTTAAACTTTCCATCTTCGACTAGAAAGGCGTAGCTGCAAGGGTTGAAGCTATAAACAGAAGTACGGTTGTTATTGTTGGCGAAATTATATGGTTCGATGCTGAAGTAGTTGCTCTCTTTTGGGACAGAAGTCTGACAACAACCTCCACGACTAGAACATGTTCCCTTTGTGTCCGTGGGAGATTTACATATTGCCATGCATCCAGTTGAGTAACCATCTCCATTAGTTTCGAGATACGCATATGTGTTACAACCTACTGCAATAAATCTGTTCTTGTCAGAGAATGTTAGATTAGCCAACCTAAACCACTGGAAAAAATGGTCTGTCCGGTATCCGAGCTGATTGTAGCAAGCATAGGATCTAGTACTCAGGACGCGTAGCTCGCCGTTGTGAGAGATGTTGATCACTTCAGCTCCACCAAAGTTTAACTTGTTTGTTTCGTCACAAGTGAGATTAAAACTATTATCTCCTGCATAGAAACAATCTGGAGAAATCCCAAAAGGGTATTCAATTGTGACATTACCACATCTCTCTGGGCAACCTGGCAAAGATTTCCCTTTGATCAGCTCAGTATATGCAAGGAACAACATCGTGGCTACGAACAAACCTTGCACCATCTTCAATATATCTCTTTTGAGTTTTCTCTAATCTCCTTGAGGTTTTTCCTTCTTCTTCTTATAGGAAACAAAACCACAGTCTTGACTCTTGACTCAATTTTGCAGGTACTTTTCCAATACAGCTGCACACGAAGACCAAGTCAATGTAATACAAGGAGGACGTTCAAGTCTGCTCCACATGTATAATCCCAACATTTACGTCTGACAGTGACTCTTATTTAGATTCTTTTGGTAGTATTCAATGTTACAACAGTTGGTAATTGCAAAGTAACTGTAAAAAAAATCAGACCATGTGCTTAATTATTGAATAGAAAATATGTTAAAGAGTAGTGGATATGGTCAACCATTTGAAGTCTCTCTTCGTCAACCTTCAATTCAAAGGTCCTCTTTTGTTTCTTTGATATTACCAGGCTGTTCTTTTCACTTATGATCCATCATAATGATCTTCTCGGATGATTTGCCTCTTCATGACTATTTCTAATTTCAATTAGTTCTTGGTGGGCAATGGACATTGTTGTTCCGATAGCTTTTCACCTTCCATAGCTCTAAAAATGCCTCTGTGCTTTATGGTTTGGGAATACATTTATGCTCTTGTAAGGTAATAGCTCTTATTCAGAATTTCTTGGAACATGGGTTTCTTGTAGTATGTATGCATACATCTTTCAAATTCTCTCTGTTACTATCTTAGTAGTCTTAATCTGACATGTTTGAATAATGTTTGCTTTCGGCTGCTTATGTAAACTTGATATATGTATCCCACTGAACAGAGTTATCACTGTTTTGTTGTTGCAGATTATGTATTTTGTGTGTGTGTGTGTGTTTATTATAGAGTGAGGTTCACAGGTTTGTACATTATCAAACATGTGGGATTTTTTCTTGATATTACTATCTTCATCTCAGTCAGAAACACTATGCAATACCAAATACTTCATCAAAGTTTGATGTTTCCCTGATGTGACTCTACATTTGACAGGCTATCGAATTCTACTGGTGTGACTCTACATTTGACAGGCTATCGAATGAATGAACACGAACCTGATTCCAAGATTCTTCGGCTCCAATTTTCAAAAAACTCAGGTCCAAGACCAGGAAAACGTGGAGGAAGAAGATAATGAATCAGTCTCATTTAAGGTACAATGTATAAAGTAATTGTTCCCGGCTCCCATCTTCCCTCCTGCAACTAGATTCTCTGTGAACCCAAACTCATTTGATCATATGTTCTAACCCATAGGAGTACTCTCACTTAAAGCAATGATGTATACACAAGAGTCCAGGAGATGAGGTGATTACTTGGATAGCTTTAGTATATAATCTTATCGATACTTACACATAAAATTCCAGTGTTTTTTCTTTTTACAATCTTTACCTTGGTGGGAATTAGAAGAAATTACAAGCCAAGTGAATCTTAATGTTGAGGAAGAGCTCCAAATTTTCTAATACCAAATTGGTTGATTATATAACACTACCATAAAGTTCTTGAATACAAAGCTTTATACATTGTTTTATTACCATCATGTTTAGAAGCAAAGAAGTAAATTCAGCGGCCAGCTTCAATGTCCAATGTTGTTACATTCTTGATGCTGTCATAGCCAATCCAATGCTGCTAGTTTCGCCTTGTGATGATAAGAACTCAACACCGAGCAAGTGATTACTTTCCTCTGTCTCAGGGTACTGATCCAACCATTGATGTTTTGCTTTAGTGACCCTCAAGCTCTCAAGCATTGCAGCTACGTCTTTCATCTTTGGCCTTTCCTCTCCCACCAGTCTTGTACATTCTACAGCTATCCTTGCAGCTTCCTTGATCTCCTTCTGATTATTCTCGTTCATCACTTGACCGTCGATGATCTCATGTAATCTGTTCTCTTTTGTTGCAGAACCAAAGTAACTAACTAAATGTTTTGAGGTTTGTGGCCTTTCAAAGCACAATGCCTTTTGACCTGAGAGCAGCTCCATGAGGACAACCCCGAAGCTGTAAACATCACTTTTTTCGTTTAGCAAGCCCGTGTTGTAATATTCTGGATCTAAGTAGCCAAGAGTGCCTTGCACCATAGTTGTTAGTTGCTCTTTATCCATAGGTATCAGTCGCGAAGCACCAAAGTCAGCTACTTTTGCAGTTAAGTTTTCATCCAGTAGAATATTAGCAGTCTTGATGTCACGGTGGATGATTGGAATAGAAGCAGAGGAGTGAAGATATGCAAGAGTGCCAGCAATTTCTGTTGCTATCCTCAGACGATGTTCCCATGTAAACGAAGAGTTGAATAAGGATCCGTGCAAGTGATCATAAAGAGTACCACTCGTGATGAATTCATATACCAATAAGGGAATTTCAGTCTCTAGACAGCAGCCCAAGATCTTAACCACGTTCCTATGGTTGATTTGTGAAAGCACAAGCACTTCGTTGATGAACTGCTCCACTTGGCTACTATCTCCGAGCTTAGCTTTCTTTATAGCAACGATGGAGTTGTCTGGCAATATCCCTTTATACACAGTTCCTTGACCTCCCTGACCTAAGATTCTGCTCTCATCATAACCATTAGTTGCTTCCTTCATGCCTTCCTGAGTAAAGATTTTGACATCTATGTTTGATGACCCTGCTCCTGAGAGTCGTTGCATCAACATACCGCCCCCATTTTGGTCGAAGAATTGTTGTCGCAGCTTAATGTCCTTTTGGTGTTTCATCCTCTGTTGTATACAACTAACACCAAGCAGGAGACACAAGAAGCCAATGGTGGTTCCTGGTCCATCACACATAGATGATTAAAGTGAGTTTAACATTTTAAGAAAAGAAAGAACCCAACACATCTGAAGAGGAGCTTACCAAGAAAAATTTTAGTCCAATCATAGTATCCGGGTCTGTCGTTACGAGTGCAGCTATTGTTGGTGGTGTTCAAGTTGAAACCAGATTTACAAATACAACTGAAATGGCCCATTGTGTTTTCACAGGTGCTGGAGGCAGAGCAGTTATGTCGATTACTAGTACACTCATTGATGTCTGGCACAAGGAAAAAGAGGGCAAGATGCTACAAGAAATGTATTGGGACAACAAAGAAATACGAAAAGAAGAAAATGAAAACAATTTGAAGTACCTTGGCAACCATTTTGGTCTGAAAGGTATGGATTCCCATCAAACCCTGGTTCACATATGCAGATATACCCGGTTTCACGAATAGAGTTTTTACAAATGCTGTTCTCACCGCAAATATGAGCAGTTCCAACTTCCTCACATGTTTGATTACCAATAGACCAATCCAGTACCATAGGGAACCTTGTGACATCCCGCAAATTCTTAAGATCTTCTTTAGAGCTGAAGTTAAACTTACCATCTTCGACTAGAAAGGCATAGCTGCAAGGGTTGAAGCTATAAACAGAAATATGGTTGGAAAAGCTCCTTACTTCGACGGTGAAGTAACGGCTCCCTCGTGGGACAGAAGTCTCACAACAACCTCCACCAGAACATGATCCATTTGTCTCCTTGGGTGAACTACATAACGACATGCATCCAGTTGAGTAGTTTCCAATTCCACCAGCGTTCAGAAACGCGTAAGTGTTACAACCTACTGCAATAAATCTATTCTTCTCGGAGAATGTAAAACTAGTCAAACTAGCCCACCGGTCTTCACCGTCAGTCCAGTTTCCTAGCTTATTATAGCAAATATAGGCTCTAGTATTCAAGACGCGTAGCTCGCCGTTGTAAGAGATGTCCATCACTTCATTTCCACCAAAGATCAACTTGTTTGTTCCGTTACAAATGAGATTAAAACTTTCATCTCCTGCATAGAAACAACCTGGAGAAATCCCAAAAGGGTATTCAATTGTGACATTACCACATCTATCTCTGCAACCTGGCAAAGATTTCCCTTTGATCAGCTGAGTATATGCAAGGAACAACATAGCCACAAAGAACAAAACCTGCCCTTCCTTCATCTTCTCTCTTTTGAGTTTTCTCTAATCTCCTTCAGTTTCTTCTTCTTCTTGTATGAAACAAAACCACAAGCCTTGAGATGTTTCTCTTGACTCAGTTTTGCAGGTATTATTCCAATATAGCTGCACAAACAAGACCATGTCAATGTAACAAAAGGAGGATATTCAAGTAGTCTCCATATTACCATTATACAATCCCAACGCTTACATCTGACAGTGACCCTGATTTAGTTTCTTTTGGTAGTATTCAATGTTTACAACAGTTGGTAGTTGCAAGAAATCTTCAAATGTAAAGAAACTATAAAAAAATCAGACCATTTGCTTAGATTATATTATTGTTGAATAGAAAATATGTTAAAGAGTAGTGCACATGGTCAACCATTTGAAGTTTGTCTTCCTCAACCTTCAATTCACAGGCCCTCTCTTCAATTACCAGGATGTTCTTTTCACTTATGATCCTCAATCATCATAGTGATCTTTCACAACAAAGCCTCGAGATCATTCTAATCAAATCAGGCTTACAAGAGCATCAAATGAATCTTCATTTAGTAAAGCTATATACATTTAAGAGAAGTCAAGCTACTTCTGTTATAATCCAACACCTAATTCCATTTGTTTCAACTCCAATCCCATTTGATCAGTCTCTAGTTTTATCCTTTATCCTCATTTTCTCAAGTGCTTGATCCCTTTTCTTACTAAACCCCTGCCATCTAAACTTCTGTTTCTCCAATTCCAGCAATTCAGCTTGGATTTGAAGCTTCTCTTCTTCTAACTGGAGAGTCTGAGACTCAAACCATTGCTTATGCGTTAAAGTTTCCCTCCCACTTTCTGCATCACCACGAGAAGAAGGAATTTGTGGTAAAGACAGTTTACTGTATTTCAGAGAATTTCCGTGACTCGGATGATTAGCATCTTCATGACTATTTGTTTGTCTTATCTTCTTCAAAGGACCACCACCTGAACCTCCTCCACCTCCATAATGAGTTCCCTTACAACCACCACTTGAGAAATGCTGATCCTCATACTCATCATGCCCATTACCTTGCCCATTGTGATCATGACGAGATCCACCATTTGGAGTTTCCTAGAATCATCATTATCATGATCATCTCCATTTCTAAGCACCAACTAGCGAACGCTGCAAAGCAAGGTCATGAGACAAATGCAATCTGTTTCATTGTGATACGAACACGTCTCTTCATAGAAAAGATGTTTAGAAATTAGAACTCATGATTTTCCTAACTTCATTCTTCTCTTTATCATTCAAATATCCAATCGAATCCAAACACGCATGATTCTCTACAACTTGACAAGAAGTTCCTCTACCGAGCAGATTATCTATAGTCGAATCATCTCCTATATAAGACCCAGCAGTTATCAACAACTTCACCATCTTATCAGTCCACTTCACTCGTTGCCATGGAGATCCTTCTGTTGTTAAATTAGCTTCATTGTGACCATGAGCACCTTCCTCTGTTAAACTTGGTTCATCATCATCACTCATTGAGTTCTTCTCTCTCTCACCTCTATATTCTCAGTCATTGACATATTCTGAGTATTACAGGTTTTACCTGTATCCACAGTGAAGGAAGACCTTCATGAACTGGTCTAGAATTGGGATTGTGTAGATGCTGATTCATTGAAATTTGCAAATCAAATCCTCCATAAGAAGAAGCTCCACCACGAACTACACCTCCTTGCGGAAAATTCCCATCCATTTTTCCTCAAATCCCTTCATGCGCCAAATAAAATCATCACAGAATCGAATAAAAAATATATATTAAAAGCACCAAAATGCTAAATATCTAGTCTTTGAACAAATTAGAACTGGATATTAGGGACATTAAAGATCGAAACTTTAATAAAGCAATAAGCAGAGAGATGAGTCAAAAGAAGTATCTCACATACAAAGTTTGAACCTTTTGTTTCGTCTTCTCCAGTCAGTAGTGACGATGAGGGAGAGTCAGTAAATCGCCTAACCAATAAGAGCAAGCAGAAGAAAATAACACCGAACTAAGGAGCAGACAGACAACGCTAAACTCGGGTCCAACACCGAATTAAGGACCAAGCCTCGCTGAAACCAACCGGATAATTTAAGACGGAGAACTAAGCCACCACAAGGGACGAGATAGAACCGTGTCCTCCTAGGAAACAAATTTCCGTAATTAAAAACCAAAAGTCCAAAACTATTTATTGTTTTTTTTTCGGCAGAATCTAAAACTATTTATTGTATTTTGTTTGACAAATGAATTTGTAAACAATTGAATTTGATAATAACTAAAATGGTAACCCCTAGTAGAATATTTAGTTTTTTTTTTTCTTTTTTAGTTTATTAGAATAGTTATAAAATCTGCCATGAAAAAATTAACTTTTTATGAGTTTTTGGAGGTTTACTTTGATTAGAAAAAAAAACTAAAATAAATAATAATATTATTAGATAGTTTTAGCTTTTATTTTGGGCAATGATCTCGTATGTTATTGTTAGAAAAAATTTAATCTCAATGTTCTTTTGTAATCCCACATGAATTAAATAATTATGATAATATAATTTTACCCTTAAGGAAAGTTTAGTTTTATTTTGCTTAGGTTCATTTTAAATAGTAATCTTATAAAATCTAAATTCCAAATTCAAAATTCTAAGCCTAAATCCCAAATTATAAACTATTCCAAATTCAAAATTCTAAGCCTAAATCCCAAATTATAAACTCTAAAATCTAGACCTAATACTAAATTATATTCTAAATCCTAAATCCTAAATTCTAAACTTAAACCCCAAATTATAAACTCTAAACCCTAAAACCTAAATTATAAACTCAAACCCAAATTATAAACTATAAACCATAAAATCTAAATTCTAAATCCAAACCCCAAATTATAACTCGAAACCCTAAACCCTAAATTATAAACCAAATCCTAAATTATAAACTCTAAACACTAAAACGTAAATTTTAAACCCAAATCCCAAATTATTTGGTTTGGTTTTGGACACTTATTATCTGAAGTAGTTTCACATGCTCTCACTTATTATGTGAAGTAGTTTCAGATGCTCTCAAATATTTACATGATCAACTCTTCCACTACCGAAAGGGTTGGTAGAAGTCTCAGTGTGGCTAAGTTTCCTCTTTTCCAAAGCTTCTGCTTCTCTCATTGCCGCACATTCCATGCAATGAGTTTGATAAGCTTGCACTCCACTCACGTGGAAAGCGTGAATTGAGCTCCGTGAGAGTGTAAAATTGCACGAGGAAATGTCTGATCAGATCAAACATGATGTTGGCTCTGCGTGTCCTTCTTGCATCACTCTCATTGCGTAATGTCGCTAATTATTGTACCTGATTTTCAGGATTTCAAACAACAATGATGAATACAACAACGGATACTCACAAGTCACAACAATACAAACACAGTATATAAGATAAATTTACTGATCATGCTAATTTATTACTCTAAAATTTAATGAGATATCGTTCTTAAATTTACAGGAATCGATTTCTAATTAGATTTTAAAGTCAATTTTTTTTAAAAAAATTGGTACAGAACTAGTACAGTATAACTTAGAAATTATATTATCTAATGATTTTAATTTAATGAAGTGATAATAAAATCCAAAATATCATCACATAACTCATAATACTCGAATATTTTAGTCAATATTGTGCTCAACAATATGAAAAAAAATATATTAAAATTTGAAAATATTTTTGGTGGATAATAAATGTTCAAACTATCAATCTCATCAAATTATTATTTTTATTTTTTTTACGAATTGTATCAAATGAACATTAAGATAATAATTTTTGAAGTTATCAAAACTAGATTTCCCGCAAATTATATGATATCCTTTGGATTTGAATACCATTTTAGAATAAATTACAATTGTTATTAACTAAAATGTAAGAATTTTAAATATAGAACTTAAAAATATATTTAATAATATTATCGTTCAGTTTTGTAATAAAAGCGTCAACTTGTCGTTTAGATAATCTTTTGTTAATCTTAAATACTATTATCGACTAGATCGACTAATATTAAATACCTTTCACGTAAATTTGAAGTTTTTACTACTAATATCAAATATTACTATAAATTAGATGATTAATATGAAATATCTTTTGACATTCAAAACTTGTTGTGTCAATGATCAATTTGCGTTATGCTGATCACCAGAACTACAATTTTGTTTTTAAGAAAAACACCATATTTTCCCATCACTTAAAGATTTTTATTCTCTCTGTTTCATTTTAAATGTTGTTTAAGTTATTTGAATTTTTTTTCCATTACAATATATTGTCGGTTTACACGCGACACATATTTTTCGCCGCAAATATGTTTCATCTACTCATTTGAGACGCGTTAAATACGTTTATTTATGTCTCATTGGCCCTATTTTCTTATATTGATTTGCTGTAACATTTTTTTTTTAATAATTAGAAGTATCAATTTCATTATAAAGGAATAATATCATTTGTTGAAAAATTAAGAGTTCTAATCAACCAGCCATATATTTTTGGAAGAAAATATATATTATTATTTTAACACTAAAATTAAAATCAACCAGCCATATATTTTTGGAAGAAAATCTAGTTAATCTATTATATATTTAAAATTAATTTATTTTAAAATTAATTATTAAATGTAGTAACTATATTCTAAATATTGGTATGAAAATTAATGTATTAAATATTTGAAATTAATTTATTTTATAAGATGACGTAACTACCATAAACATAAGGATAAATTCGGTAATTACAAAATAGTATAAGAAGATTATGTTAATCCAGTATCTAGAATTAAGCAATTACATGATGCCACATGGGATAAAATGATGGAAGCAGATCTCCACGTGTATCCATAGATTTATTTTCTTATCTCCAGTCTCCATCTATAAAATATGTCTGAATAACTTCATTTTCACATTCATCAGATTTCCCAGTGAGAGATTTTTGCTTCTAATATCTGTGTTTGGAGGTTGTGTGTTCAGGTGAGAGATTTATTAACATTTAAATGGAATCTTTGTTATGGTATTTTTATTTGCTCTGGGAAAATGAATTCAATAATTATCTTCTCCTATTTTCATTTCCTCTTGGTTTGTCTGTCTTTGTTTTCAACTGGTGGTTATTTTGATTCCGACAACAAGTTTTTTTCTGATTTGTTTCTTGTCCGTTTCTCTTTTATTCATAAGAATACAAAAAGTAGTTTGACTAGGAAAAGAAAAAAATCCTAGTAAATCCAACAAAAAAAAAAATCCGAATCTTGGAAAAAAAAAACCTCTTACACAAACCCTAATTTGTAGATGCTTTGAACCTTTTCTGTTTGTTTTGTCTATCTAATATGACTTTGATTTGTACCAACTCAATTTCATTTGTTTTTTTGTCAACTCTTATAGGTCTTCAACTCTTAAGGAATTCAAGAAATCCAAAAAGCAAAAATGTCTCAGCCAAACATGGTACATATATAATTTGTTATCATGACATGAGTAATGAGTTAATATCATTTTATGTTTAGTTTGATGATTCCGCATACACTTGTTAAATTTGAAATAGAGTTTCAAGATTTAGGCTCATCTTATGAATTGTGTACACAAATAGATAGAGTGTATATGTGTGTGTGTCGATGCAATTAACACACATTTATCCTTCTTTTTTTTTGGTAGGATAATCATCAAGAACCTATGAAATACGAATTCGAGGTGTTATCTTTGGAAAGAGTATTGAATGAAAATGGCAAAAACATTCTGAAGGAAATCACTAGACTGGTAAATGATAATATGCCGATGATCACAAAATTGACAGATGAAGCAATGAAGGAGCTATTATTGACAGATGAAGCAATGAAGGAGCTATTGTTGATGGCTAAAGAGGGTGAACCACTGTGGAGAGAAGGAACTTTGAACTTGCAGGAATACGAAAGGAAGTTTCAGAATGGTGTCGGGCCTAAACTCGATGGGTTTAGAACCGAGGCATCGAGGAAAAGTGCAGTTGTGGCAGGGCATCCTGAATTCATTCGTGGCATGTTTATGCTCACGGTAAAATATTATTTAATAAAACTAATCTCTTTCAAATTTTAATGGCTAAGTTTAAAGTTAAGGTTAATAAAAATTATAACTGTAACTGACAGTTAATTAACCATAACCGTAATAACTGTACGTAACCATGCCTATATGTAATGATTGATCTGTGTTTACAGAATTTTTGGTCAACCATATTTGTCGGAATGGTTAATAGAGCCAATGATCATGCAGAAAATCTTACTGAAGATGGAGCCCTCCTACTGGTAGTTATTCTACTTTCCCTTTATTTACTTATTTAATGTAATCTAAAGGGAAGAGAAAACAAAACTTGAAACCGTACTTGATATAACATAACTAGTCAATATTTTGTTGGTTTTCTGTTGGTATTTTTTATCGGTAATGTTGGTGTGTATTTCGGCAATTTCTAGTAGTGATGTTATTCTTTATGCATAGATGAGTATGGAGTACTTGTTGCTTTCCCCGCTAGCCTCAACTCGCGAAAGCTACTTCCTCCGCTGTTGTAAAAAGCAAGAAGATGGTTCATGGGCAGTGGTCGATGTTTCCATCGACCATCTCCTTCCTAATGTCCAGCCTAAATATCGTCGTAGACCCTCGTGGTCGATGTTTCCATCGACCATCTCCTTCCTAATGTCCAGCCTAAATATCGTCGTAGACCCTCAGGCTGTTTGATTCAAAAAGTTACTACCCGTTACTCTAAGGTATACATATATCTTCTGTCTCATATATATAGTTGTTTTGTGTTTGGTTTGCATTTTAGTGATTAGTTCTGTTGGTTTGGAAAAAGGTTACATGGGTTGAACATGTGGAAGTCAATGACAGTGATGAAGCTGACCATATATTTAAGCCTTTGATAAGTAGTGGTCTAGCTTTTGGTGCTAACCGCTGGGTTACAACATTGGAACGACAATGTGAGAGGGCAGATAGGATCACTACAAGAAATCCATCTCTAGATTCAGGTGATTCCTAAAAAAAGCTTCAAATAAATTTATTTTTATAGTTCTTTTTCCTAAATGATTATGAGTTTTGTGACATGGTGCAGCTGAAAAGATTTGCTTGAAAATAACTACTCGGATGGCGAGAAACTTCTTCCTTGGATTGACCCCTTCGATGGGGTCTTCGATTTCTGGTTATGCAGGAGATGATATTAGAGTGATGGCAATGCATAACATCGATGATCCGGGAAGACCTCTCGGGTTCACTCTCTGTATAGCCACTTCCTTTTGGGTTCCAGCTGCTCCTAAGACTGTTTTCGACTTCCTCAGAGATGAGAATAATCGAACCAAGGTATACTTGTTTAGGGGAAGACTTCTTTTTTCTCCCGATAAAATTCAGAATATGATTGTTATGGGTGGTTTGACAAAACATGTCCCGATTACAAAAATGGCTTTTTTAGTAGGAACACTTTCTCTTTGTGGTATACTTTCTCTTTGTGGTATTCCACTTCTTTATATAACATGTTTTGAGTTATGTTTCTGCAGTGGGATGTTCATTGCACCGAAGGGATTATGCAAAAGATAAGGGAGATTCCAAGTGAGAAAGAGAATGGGATCTGTGTAACTGTGCTAAAGGTAAAATACCTAAGTTGATTTTTGAAAATGCATTCTTTATCTTTCATTTGTGATCAATGCTTTTTTCGGGTTACAGAATGCAAACAATTGCCGCAACAAGAGGGTGCTACTTCAAGAAACATCCTCTGATTCGACAGCTTCGTTTGTGATCTATGCGTTTGTTGCTCCCGCACCGTTACTGAATGTTCTTAGTGGATCTGATAATCCTAATCATTTGGGCCTCCTTCCTTCTGGATTTGCTATTTTTCCGGATGGTATGGCTGGAGGAAACGGAGGAGGATCACTCCTGACCGTTTCCTTCCAAGTGCTGGTTGCAACAGATTCGCTGATTATAGATACTATTGCAACTGTTGAAAATCAGATTCGTACAACCATGCTGAAGATCAAAGCTTCATTTCCTTCTATGACTGCTTAAACCTCCCCATTTGGTAATCTATTGAATCCATAAATAAACTTAGCAACGTCAAATACTACTACTGCCAATTAAGGTATGAATTATTAATGTTTTTTGTTTTTTCCAGAAAAGTAAGCTAAAAGGATAGAGTGGAGAAGATAGGTTTTAAGAGTGTGGAGAGCTTCAAATTTCCCATGGAACTTGCAAACTTATTACTATATACTATCTTTTCTCCATGACCTATTGGCATCTTTCTAATTTCCCATGAAACTTGCAAACTTATTTACCAATGAAAAATAGTTCAAAACTTATTTATCCTGAATTAATAGTTCAAAAGTCTTGGTTTTAATTGCTTTTATGTATGTTTGATCGATTAACTAAACCTAAATATGAATATGATTTGCATAAATTATGATTTACAACCTGAGTAGAAACTTTGACTCGGTTAATTTACAATCATAGGCAAATGTTGAATTATCAATCGATTTATTTGTGAATGCTTTTTAGTTTTCTAGGTTTTATAAGGCTTGTTATACCAATTTGAGTGGTTTTGTGTAACTTGTTAAATCTTAAAACAAAAGTTGTGGTAACCAAGTTTAGAACTATGAATTGGCGGTAAGTAAATTACTTGGGTAAATAAATTTACAACTATTATTTCATGGGCTATTAGATAGGACCCACAACAGCTATAGATTTCTTCTCCTTTCTCCAGTCTCCATCTATAAAACATGTCTGAATAACTTCATTTTCACATTCATCAGATTTCTCAGTGATAGAGATTTCTCACTTACACTTGTTGAATTTGAAATAGAGTTTCAAGATTTAGGCTTATCTTATTTCATACACTGAATTGTGTACACACAACTTTTTGTCGCAAATATGTTTCATATACTCATTTGAGACGCGTTAAATACGTTCATTATGTCTCATTAGCCCTATTTTCTTATATTGATTTGCTGTAACAATACTTTTTTTAATAATTAGAAGTATAAATCTTATTATACCTTTAACGTGACCTCGACACATATCAAGTGGATAAATTACGAAATTTTGACACGTGTCAATTTAATTAAATCTAACTGTTGATTTTCAATTTCCAAATCTCGTAATCTTAATATTTAGAATTAAAAAAAAATACAGAATTAATATTTTAAAATAATAGAAATATTCAAAATTATCATTTTCTATTTTCAAAATATTTTTAGATTTAATATATTTAATATAATAGAAATATTCAAAATTATCATTTTCTATTTTCAAAATATTTTTAGATTTAATATATCCAAATTTTTAAGAAAGCTAATCACAAATCACGTAATATACTACGTAAATAAAAGGTTACTTTCGAATGGATACTTCAGTAAAAGTATTTTAGTTACTCATCTATTTTTCAAGTATTTTTTAGTTACTCAAATATTTTTTCATCAATTCTTATATTATTTTATATATTTAAAACAAAAGCTAAACGAAAGCACAACATAAGTAAAACAAAAAAAAATTGAATGCAAAATAAAAGTAAAATGATAGCAAAATAAAAATAAAATGAAGGTAAAAAATAAGTAAAACAAAAGCAAAAAAAAATCAAAACGAAAATAAAACATAGGTAAAACAAAAGAAAAACGAAAGTAAAACATGTAAATTATAAGAATTTCACAAGCCTATAAAATCTAAAAAGTAATATTTCTAATACTCAACGTATCATATAGTTTATATATATTCTACCTTCCATATTTTTATTGCATATATCGGGTATTTTTGGTTTTTAGATCAGTTCGAATCGGGTATTAAAATATATGAATTCATGAAAATATCAATTATGAATTTTACACTTGATTCGAAGTGTTAATTTTTTTTAATATTTTTTTTTGTCAAGCATTTTTTTTTAATATCTATTATATTGTACAAATATGTACACCTATTTTTCTCTGAAAGTCAAATTGTAAATACACGTAAAAGAGTTTTAAACTGTAACAAAAAAAGTTAGTAAAATATTATAATTTAAATAAATTTAAATAAATTGGATCGAGTGGAGCGAGAGACGGTGACTGTGCTACAAAGAAAAAGTGAAGATTCATGCTTTCTACAGAGGTTTTATTTATATAAATAAAATGTTAAGTTTCTTTTGATTTTTCCGTTCACCGTGTTAAACAATGAATTTATATTTACTTAAAAGTTTAAATTATTATAATAATATATTTTACATTTTTCCCCCTATGTTCAAATCATGTTTTATAGAAACTTTTGTTTGGGACTCAAAATGACTCAAAGGTAAAATATCAAAAAAGTTAAAATATAATATACTTTTGAACGTAAACCCCAAATCTAGCTATTTACCTATATGTAGACCCTATTTACATCTTTAATCAAGCATTAGATTTTCTTTCGGAGATATAGTTAGATTTTTATTTTATTATTAAATTAAAAAAATTTAGATTGTGTTAATAGATTATTTATGTTTGATTATTACTTTTTTATAATAAGAATTTTAGTGTTAACTATATTTACTAAATCGAAAAACTTGAAACGTAAACTAATACAATAATAAAATTATTAATGAAATTAAAATTTTTTAAATTGATCTATATAATAATATTATAAAGCCTAATCCACAATTGTAAAAATAAATAGAAAATTGTAAACTATCGTTTCTTTATAAAAGTTAATAAAAATCGTATAACATTGTTTCATTATAAAAATCAATAAAAATCGTATAACTTTATAGATTGTGTTGTAATAACATATTATATTTAAATATAAAATAAATATTTAATCTTTTATGTTGATGTAATAGTTTATTAAACAATACAAATAATTTATTTTCAGATTTGATATTTAATCTCAAAATAGATATTAGATAATCTTATATATATAATAAACAATATATTATTATTTTAACATTAAAAGTTTCAATTTTATATTAAAATTAAAATCAACCAGCTATATATTTTTGGAAGAAAATCTATTTACTCTATTATATATATCTAAAATTAATTAATTTTAAAATTAATTATTAAATGTGGTAACAATATTCTTAATATATATATATGAAAATTAATCTATTAAATATTTAAAATTAATTTATTTTAAAAGATGACGTAACTACTCATAAACATAAGGATAAATTAGGTAATTACAAAACAAATACTATAAGAAGATAATGTTATTCCAGTATCTAGAATTAAGCAATTATATGATGCCACATGGGATAAAATGATAGAAGCATCTCTCCACGTGTATCACATAGATTTCTCCTCCTTTCTCCTGTCTCCATCTATAAAATATGTCTGAATAGCTTCATTTTCACATTCATCAGATTTCTAGTGATAGAGATTTTGGCTTCTAATATCTGTGTTTGGAGGTTGTGTGTTCAGGTGAGAGATTTATTAACATTTAAATCGAATCTTTGTTTTGGTATTTTTATTTGCTCTGGGAAAATGAATCCAATAATTATCTTCTCCTATTTTCATTTCCTCTTTGTTTGTCTGTCTTTGTTTTCAACTGGTGGTTGTTTTGATTCCGACAACAAGTTTTTTTTCTGATTTGTTTTCTTGTCCGTTTCTCTTTTATTCATAAGAATACAAAATGTGGTTTGACTAGGAAAAATCTACAATTTTTGTTATGAATTTAGCAAAGAGAGAGGGTGTATGTGTGACTATTGGATTTATATGTGTAAATCCAAGAAAAAGAAAATCCTAATCTTGGAAAAAGGAAAATCCTTTTTGATTTTTGTACTTGAGAACAGATGAAAACAAAAAGAACCCTTTTACACAAACCCTAATTTATAGATGCTTTGAACTTTTTCTGTTTGTTTTGTCTATCTAATATGACTTTGATTTTTATCAACTCTAATTTCATTTGTTTTTTTTGTCAACTCTTAGGTCTTCAACTCTAAGGAATTCCAGAAATCCACAAAGCAAAAATGTCTCAGCCAAACATGGTACATATATATATAATTTGTTATCATGACATGAGTAATGAGTTAATATCATTTTATGTTTTGTTTGATGATTCCGCATACAATTGTTGAATTTGAAATAGAGTTTCAAGATTTAGGCTCATCTTATTTCCTACATTTGAATTGTGTATACAAATATGTGTGTGTCGATGCAATTAACACACATTTATCCTTTTTTTTTGGTAGAATAATCATCAAGAACCTATGAAATACGAACTCGAGGTGTTATCTTTGGAAGGAGATTTGAATAAAAATGGCAAAAACATTCTGAAGGAAATCACTAAACTGGTAAATGATAATATGCCGATGATCACAAAATTGACAGATGAAGCAATGAAGGAGCTATTATTGACAGATGAAGCAATGAAGGAGCTATTGTTGATGGCTAAAGAGGGTGAACCACTGTGGAGGGAAGGAGCTTTGAACTTGAAGGAATACGAAAGGAAGTTTCAGAATGGTGTCGCGCCTAGACTCGATGGGTTTAGAACCGAGGCATCGAGGAAAAGTGCAGTTGTGGCAGGGCATCCTGAATTCATTCGTGGCATGTTTACGCTCACGGTAAAATATTACTCCCTCCTTATTTGAAAGAGTGTCATCCTAACTCTTAAATTTTGCATCAAATTTCAAATAGGGAAGGAGTGTTTAATAAAGTTAATCTCTTTCAAATTATAATAGGTGTGTAATGATTGATCTGTGTTTACAGAATTTTTGGTCAACCATATTTGTCGGAATGGTTAATAGAGCCAATGAGCATAAAGAAATATTAGCTAATCTTACCGGAGATGGAGCCCTCCTACTGGTAGTTATTCTACTTTGCCTATATTGATTTATTTAATGTAATCTAAAGGGAAGAGAAAACAAAACTGAAATTGTACTTGATATAACATAACTAAGCCAATGTTATTCTTTATGCATAGATGAGTATGGAGTACTTGTTGCTTTCCCCGTTAGTCTCAACTCGCGAAAGCTACTTCCTCCGCTGTTGTAAAAAGCAAGGAGATGGTTCATGGGCGGTGGTCGATGTTTCCATCGACCATCTCCTTCCTAATGTCCAGCCTAAATATCGTCGTAGACCCTCGTGGTCGATGTTTCCATCGACCATCTCCTTCCTAATGTCCAGCCTAAATATCGTCGTAGACCCTCAGGCTGTTTGATTCAAAAAGTTACTACCCGTTACTCTAGGGTATACATATATCTTCTGTCATATATATAGTTGTTTTGTGTTTGGTTTGCATTTTAATGATTAGTTCTGTTGGTTTGGAAAAAGGTTACATGGGTTGAACATGTGGAAGTAAATGACAGTGATGAAGCTGACCATATATTTAAGCCTTTGATAAGTAGTGGTCAAGCTTTTGGTGCTAACCGCTGGGTTACAACATTGGAACGACAATGTGAGAGGGTAGATAGGATCACTACAAGAAATCCATCTCTAGATTCAGGTGATTCCCAAAAAAAAATTCAAAAAAAATATATTTTTATAGTTCTTTTTCCTAAATGATTATGAGTTTTGTGACATGGTGCAGCTGAAAAGATTTGCTTGAAAATAAGTACTCGGGTTGCGAGAAACTTCTTCCTTGGATTGACCCCTTCGATGGGGTCTTCGATTTCTGGTTATGCAGGAGATGATATCAGAGTGATGGCAATGCATAACATCGATGATCCGGGAAGACCTCTCGGGTTCATTCTCTGTGTAGCTACTTCGTTTTGGGTTCCTGTTGCTCCTAAGACTGTTTTCGACTTCCTCAGAGATGAGAATAATCGAACCAAGGTATACTTATTTAGGACAAGACTTCCTTTTTCTCTCGATAAAAGTCAGAATATGATTCTTATGGGTGGTTTGACAAAACATGTCACGATTACAAAAATGACCTTTTTAGTAGGAACACTTTCTCTTTGTGGTATTCCCCTTCTTTATATAACATGTTTTGAGTTATGTTTTTGCAGTGGGATGTTCATTGCACCGAAGGGATTCTGCAAAAGATAAGGGAGATTCCGAGTGAGAAAGAGAATGGGATCTGTGTAACTTTGCTAAAGGTAAAATACCTAAGTTGATTTTTGAAAATGCATTTTTTATCTTTCATATGTGATCAATGTTTTTTTCGGGTTACAGAATGCAAACAATTGCCGCAACAAGAGGGTGCTACTTCAAGAAACATCCTCTGATTTTTTTTTCGGGTTACAGAATGCAAACAATTGCCGCAACAAGAGGGTGCTACTTCAAGAAACATCCTCTGATTCGACAGCTTCGTTTGTGATCTATGCGTTTGTTGATCCCGCAGCGTTACTGAATGTTCTTAGTGGATCTGATGATCCTAATCATATGGGTCTCCTTCCTTCTGGATTTGCTATTTTTCCGGATGGTATGGCTGAAGGAAACAGAGGAGGATCACTCCTGACCATTTCCTTCCAAGTGTTGGTTGCAACAGATTCGCTGATTATAGATACTATTGCAACTGTTGAAAATCAGATTCGTACAACCATGATGAAGATCAAAGCTTCATTTCCTTCTATGACTGCTTAAACCTCCCCATTTGGTAATCTATTGAATCCATAAACAAACTTAACAACGTCAAATACTACCAGCAATTATGGTATTAATTATTAATGTTTTTGTTTTCTTCCAGAAAAGTAAGCTAAAAGGATAGAGTGGAGAAGATAGGTTTTAAGAGTGTGGAGAGCTTCAAATTTCCCATGGAACTTGCAAACTTATTACTATATATTATTTGTTCTCCATGAACTATTTGGCATTTTTCTAATTTCCCATAAAACTTGCAAACTTATTTACCAATTTAAAATTGTTCAAAACCTATTTATCTTGAATTAATAGTTCAAAGGTCTTGGTTTTAATTGCTTTGATATACGTTTGATCGATAAACTAAACCTAAATACGAATATGATTTGCATAAACTATGATTTACAACCTGAGTAGAAACTTTGACTCGGTTAATATACAATCATAGGCAGATGTTGAATTATCAATCGATTTATTTGTGAATGTTTTTTAGTTTTCTAGGTTTTCTACTTGATTAACTGGCTTGTTATATCAGTTTAAGTGGTTTTGTAACTTGTTAAATCTTAAAACATAAGTTGTGGGTAACCAAGTTTCGAACTATTAAACTTGTTCAAACTACCTGTCTGTAGATCTTATGAGATTGACATATTTAAAAACTGCCATAGAAGGTGTCATAGATGACTTTATTACCGCGTGCCATTGTCCGCGAAAAAAATCCATCATATCCCTGTGTTTTACAGACATTTACGATTTTACTGTCCACGATACAAAACGGATTGTTTTACCCAAGGAAAATCATAAAATCTGTACACACAGGGACACGGCACGTGTTAATAAGGCCGTCTATAGCATTATTGTTCACGAAAATTCGAAATGGTAATCCGCATAAGATCCAGAGACAAAAATGGCAAGTCTCTGTAAATTTCTCTTAAAACAATCATTCCAACAAAAGGACACACAAAGCAGAAAGAATTGTAATCACATCCTTCAACATGCTTGAACATATTTTGAAGTATAGGCATATATATCTTCATTTTCTGACAGCAATGTGTGGGAGCTTAACAGAGGCACTGAAACACTTCTCATTTTGTGGTTCATAGGCTACTGTCTCCACAAAGTTACGTTTCTTCTCCTCAGATTTGTCCTTGATAGTTATAATGGCTTTTCTAAGAGCCTTCTTCCCAAACTTAAGTTTCTTCTCCTCAGATTTTCTTTCAATAGTTGTAATGGCTTCTCTAAGAGCCTTTTTCACTAAGTTACGTTTCTTCTCCTCAGATTTTTTTCTCAATAGTTGTTATGGCTTCTCCTCTATGAGCCTCCATCTGCAGCTCCCTTTAAACAACAAATCCATAAAGCAACGTCAAACATGTAAATCCATTAATCAATAGGACAACTATGAAAGTCTTAGCATGGGAGTCAGATTAAACACTAATACTGGAAGACTAAAGCAATAGAGATGTATATGAGAATTGGGAGAACCATAAACGAATGATATTCTAAGTACCATATCTTCAGTTCCTCCTCCTTGCATTCGCTAAAGACAAGGAGAAGACGTTCATCAAATTTTCTCGAAAATTCCTTACGACGCTTAATTTCTTCTAAGCTAAGTTTCTCCTCTTCAGAATTGCCCTTAATAGTTGTAATGCATTCTCCAACAGCCTCACTCTGAAGCTTACTATATAAAAAAATAAAACCAAACTTAGATAAACAATGTACTTCGTAGTAGTGATTTTCACTCTATGCTACAAACACATCTCTAAATTATAATAAATAGCACACTCAAAAAATCCTTTCTAAACGAAAAAACAAAACATATAAACAAAAAAAAAACAAAACATGTGTAGTGCTACTAAGCCTAATTTTTCTAGGCTTGTGCTAATGAGTGTAAATTTTTTTGGGTATTTATAGAGTGTAACTTTTTCTAAACAATACGAACAAGCAACATCGACATCTATGATCCATTGGGTAATAAGACAACTACAACCATCATCAACCTTAACAAAATTAGCCAAGATGAAAACTATAACAATATTAAAAATGGTAGAAGCGAAAGAGAAAAAACTTTTCACGTACCTCATCTTGAGTTTCTAACTTACCTTCACGAATCTCTGATCCCTGACAATCTGAAAGATGAAGAAAGCGGAAGCCCTAATATAGGTTTTTCTTTCTTTTTATTATTATCCGATTAAATGCCAAAGCCCACAAAAGATGGGCCGAACCCATTTTCACATTTTATCTTGTGGCCAGTCTATTATGTCATTTCATCTATTATGTCATTTCAGTATGATTGCTAGGGGTGAGCGTTCGGTTTTTCGGTCTGGATACGGTTCGGTTTTTTCGGTTTTTCGGGTTAGGGGTGAGCGTTCGGTTTTTCGGTCTGGATACGGTTCGGTTTTTTCGGTTTTTCGGGTTTTCGGTTTTATAAAAAATGAGACCATATGGTTTTTGTATGATATTCGGTCTGGATACGGTTCGGTTTTTATGATTTTTCGGTTTTTCGGTTTTATCAAAAATAAATCCATATAAGACCATATATAATTTGGTTCGGTTCGGTTTCGGTTTGGTTTCGGTTTTTTAGGATTATTCCATGATTTTACTAAAATTATAAACTTACAAAAACTTATACAGTGCACACATGTATAAACTTATAAAAATAATTAAAAATTTTCATCGTGATACTAAAATCACGTGATTTTACAAAAATCCCAATGATCCACATATTTTCTTCATGATTTGTGATGTCTAATGGCTAATGCAAATAATTGAAAAAAATAGAACTCTTTTTCATAAATTGAAAGTAAGAAAAAAAAAACATTATACCAAATAAATGAAAAAACGTAATCAGTCAATGAATAATATATCAAGCTGACAACATAAACGTAATCAATCACTCGAGCCGAAGGGTACGAATGAGTAAATTGATGAGACCAAGCAAGACATCTTTGATGTTTTGTTAAAAAATAAAATAAATGTAATATACATAATTATATATATATATATATTAAATGTAATTAAAAACCAAAATAACCATTCGGGTTTTACGGTTTTTAACCGAACCAAACCTAAACTAACGGTTTCAAAAAAATAATAACCTAATGGTTTTTTAACATAAACCATAACCAAACCAAACCTTTTATTTCGGTTTGGTTCGGTTCAAACCTTTTATTTCGGTTTGGTTCGGTTCGGTTTTTTCGGTTACGGGTTTTTTGCCCACCCCTAACCTTTTATTTCGGTTTGGTTCGGTTCGGTTTTTTCGGTTACGGGTTTTTTGCCCACCCCTAGTTCAAAGTATTCGTGGCCACTGGCGTAAAATAATTTTAATATAACTAAATAGCAACAAAAACTACAGCGAAAGCCACAAAACCTACATCTTCAGTGAGGCAAGAGCATCTCTAAGCTGATGGGTCTGCCTTTACGCCTAGGTCTACTCCCTTCCCTTTCTCTGCAAGAAGTATGAACCCGGGTCAGCAACTTTGTTGAGTTAATGGAGGATAATATAAAACCCAACTCAATACAACCCATGCAGAATGAGATGCTTTCTACTCTAACCCGTACCCATCACCTCGGTTAACCTAGATCGACCACACATAGAGTATGAGGTGTGACAATCACCAATCAAACAAGAACATAGCCGCCAACCCTTATACTCTATATGTACTTGACCTAAATCATGGAGGATCCGGAACTACGATACAATCCTGTCTAATGCAACCCAGTATACAATCAAAGATGCAGCACTAGACTAACCATCACCTCCCACCACCACATCTCCCCAATCCGTTACTGGCGACTGAACCCTATGTCAGCCGGCGGTACTGGACCACTTCTCTTAGGAAGGATTTTTTTGACTTCAAACAACCCTCCCTACAAAAGATAGAGCAGCCCGTTTCCACCGGACTCGAACTCTATTTATTGGCGGGCTTACTAGCCACACACCAATATCCCGATATTCCCATACCGTAGGCCGTACTCACTCTCCGACCCTTAGGGAGACTTATGCATGCCACCACCCACCACCACATCTCCCCAATCCGTTACTGGCGACTGAACCCTATGTCAGCCGGCGGTACTGGACCACTTCTCTTAGGAAGGATTTTTTTGACTTCAAACAACCCTCCCTACAAAAGATAGAGCAGCCCGTTTCCACCGGACTCGAACTCTATTTATTGGCGGGCTTACTAGCCACACACCAATATCCCGATATTCCCATACCGTAGGCCGTACTCACTCTCCGACCCTTAGGGAGACTTATGCATGGCTCCACGCGCGTGTAGTCACGGTTGGCCACCACCTTCCCGGTAACTGGTACAGAGAGTTAACCTACTCCTTGTGGCCCTATACGACCACCTATTCTTAACAATCTCTTAACCTTTCCTTTCTTCTCCCTATACGACCACCTATTCTTAACAATCTCTTAACCTTTCCTTTCTTCTCAACCTTCCTCTTACCCAACCCACATAGCATGAAATGCTGCTAGATCTAATGTACCATCTATATGAACCTACATGTAATGCACATTACCAATCTACCGTGCATAAATATGCGATAACAATGCTATCATCTACACAACTATATGCCCTGCTCAATGCACCATAAGCTTTATAATCTACATGCCTTATATACATGTCACAATGCTTACTACAATGCAACACACAATCACACAAATAGGGCTCAAAAGCCTAAGATCATCACACCACAATCAACAACAATTCACAACAAGCAAACACAAGCATAAACACACACCTAACTCAACCCTAGCTAAACCTAGCTAGAAAACACACAACTAACAACCAAATCTAACTAAAACCCTAGCTAGATTTAACCTAAACTTAACACATCTAACCTAGCCCAACCAAATCTAACTAAAACCCTAGCTAGATTTAACCTAAACTTAACACATCTAACCTAGCCAATTCTAGACTTTAGATCTAGACTCACAACACTTAGAGACTCAGCTATAAACCTTAGATCTAAGCTCAAGCAACACTAAAACACATAAATCAACAAAGAATCACAACTAACAAGCAACACCCATGAGATTCGAAACCCATACCCCTCGGATTCAAACCCACACCACCAATTAACCCATGATCAAGCTATATCCATGCCTAAAACCTTTAAATCAACTCATTAGAAACCCGAAAATGCAAGAATAAATCACATGCAATAACTATAACCCTTGGCTCATACTTCAATCAACAACAAATCTTGCATAAAACTAAGCAAACAACACCCCCCACTCACCAATAACCCAACAAACAAGCTCAAGAACACCCTAACACCACTGATCACCTTTCTTTTCACCTCCGACCACCGTGATCCACCCTCCTCCGAGCTCTCCTCCACGTCTCGCCGCGCCTCAAGCCTTCAAGACCCACCGAAACAAGAGGGAAAGAAGATAGGAACCAAGAACAACAAGATTTCAAAGGTAAAATCAAGAGAAATTCAACATGCAAGTGAGATGATCAATCTCGAAAATGAAGAAAAAGAAAAGGGAGAGAATCCGAAACAAGAGAGAGAAAATGAAGGTGAAAATGATGAAAAGTATGAGTTTGGGATTAAATAGTCCATGGAAAAATATTCGGGTAATTTAATTCTGGCGCGCGCGAACGACGGGACGGACGATACTTGAGCCTTCAGAAATTACAGAACAAGACGGGACGGACGATACTTGAGCCTTCAGAAATTACAGAACAAAACTCAGAACAACTTCCCAGCTTCAACTTCTCAGAACCACAAATCTCAGGGGCTTCAGGCTTTTCATGGCATTTTACTCGGCTTTTTATCTGAATTTTGCACTTCTTCTGACTGATAAACTCCTCAACAAAATAATCCGGGAAAATTCTCCTATTATGCCGAGAGGCTGGGTATTACAGGTACAACCGTCTTTTACCAATTAATTTTGGTTTGGTCGGTATCCAAATACCGAACCGACCCGAACCAGATATCAAATCCAATTAAGGTACAACCGTCTTTTACCAATTAATTTTGGTTTGGTCGGTATCCAAATACCGAACCGACCCGAACCAGATATCAAATCCAATTAATATCAATTCTGAATGGTTTAATATAAAATTTTGGTTCAATTTCAGTTTGATTGTAATCGGGTCGGTCTGATTTGGTTTAATCGGACCGGACCGGACCGAACCCCCAGGCCTAAGACATAATCTTTGTTGATTTTCTAGTATATCACAAAAGGTACTTCTTTGGAACTTGATCATCCAACAAGCTAAAACGAATACCTTATAGTGGACTAAAAGACTAACAGACAATCAATTTATGCGTTTTCTATCATCATTAACGAATATGTTAGGTTCTACTATTCATAAATGGCAACTACTGAAGCAAGGTTCGTATAAATGTTCTTATGATGGTTCGTGGAAACAAGAAGATACTTCTCAAGCAGGTTGGGTATTATGAAACGATGTTGGTCAATTCATTTGAGCAGGGAAAGCTCAGGGTTCTCACATTCATTCTGCATTATAAGGTGAATTGCATGCTTTAAGTGTTTGATGAAATACGGTTGGCAACTAGGAATTACTCATCTCGTTTTTTAAGGTGATAACCAAGACTATACCGCGTCTACTAAACAATGAAGAAAGTAACTTTCAACTCTACAATTGGATCGAAGAATGTAGATTATGGAGAGATAAGTTCTAGTTCGTATTATTCTTTTTTTTTTGGATTAACTGGTATCCTGGATGGTTTTGCCAACCAGACTAATCCGGGCCGGGCTCCAGATAATGTAATATGGTCCCCTCCCCAGGCATCCCCCGAACTCTTTACCTCCAACCTGCAGTACTAAGTACAGGCGGTAGTACCACCAGCCCAAAGAAGCTTGGGTCTAGTGATGCACTCGATTTCACAACCGAGCTAGTCAGGTTTCACCCGAGAGACAGCCTCTCGAGAGT